>APFE031481723.1:125045-186273 GCA_000404065.3 Pinus taeda | reverse complement strand
TACAAATTGGAGCTTCCTGCAGCGTCTCGATTGCACCCAATTTTCCATGTTTCATGTTTAAAGAAGGTTATAGGCGACAAGCTCCCAGTTCAAACAAAATTGCCAGAACTTGATGAGGAAGGAAAAATTATATTGGAACCGGAAGCAGTCATAGAAACAAGAACTCGACAGCTACGAAATCGATCAATTTGAGAGTATCTTATCAAGTGGAAGAACTTATCCGCTGAAGATTCCACATGGGAGGATGAGAATTTTATGCAGAAGTACCAGAACTACTCAAGCGTTGAGGACAACACCTTTTTGAAGGCGAGGGGCATGTTGGGTCCCTATAATACTAGTGATTACCCCATTACTATTGTATTTATACCCCTTATTAATATTGTTGTGCCCTATTGCCCCCATATTGTTATTACTGTGCCCCATAGAATCCCTCTATTGTTATTTTTGTGGCTTTATATTATTATTGTTAGGTCGGCTGGGTTATATTGTGACTCCTTATACTCTTATATATAGAAAGGAGGTTTTGTCATTTGTATCATCCAAGAATTGTTCATTTATGTAATATAAAGGAGGTTGCCCCCTCGAAGAGGCTGAATTCTAAGGCGTTGATCTATCTTTTCTATCTTTTCTTGAGCTAGTTTCATAACAAATAGATTTCATTTAATTTTTATGACATTATAGTATGGATCATGGGTTGAATTTGAATGATAAAGCATGATGTATGGGATGTGTATTTGTTCCCTTATTCCATCTTGATGGTTATCATTTGCTTCTAGCCCAGTGTGACCTTCCTTAGGGATTTATCCAGTAGGGGCACAAATAGGAGGCTTTGATTGTGGTAGTGGTCCATGTTACTCATACTTAAAACTTTCCATCATTCTCCTATCGATTCTCCCATGTTTTGATTGGTTGTTGTCAGTCTCTCATATCGGTTCCTTGTATACCTCATCATATGAGAAGAAGGGGTTGGAAATGCTTGAGTTTGATGTAGTTGTCAGAAAACAAAAAGCATATTCCAAATGTCAAAATGTAAAATAATGGCAAGGGATGTAAAGCAAATCAAACTCTAATTATTTCTTGCCAGATTTACCCCCTCTTATATAGCCACTCACCCTAAATTTTAATGCATATTTCATGCCTATCAAAGTAAAAATAACTTGTGAAAGAACATCTCAACCTTGATTAAGCAATAAATTTCCCATCAATAAGGGGGATACCATCATTATTACATAATCATTGAAACCTGTTGAATGAACCAATAAAAAAGAGAAAAAGGAAAATCAAGGGATTTGGAAAAATGAAAGGTGAGAAAGGAAACTCAAGTAGTTAAGTCATCCTTCTACAAAGGTGCTCATGGGTAATGGTCTTGCATAAGTTAGTATAAGACTATGACACCTTTCATGAAGTAAACCTCAGACCATGTCATCTATCACTTACACCTACCATTTGAAGGGGTCAATGTAGGAATTGTTCCCATGCTTAAGGTTGGAAGCACCTAATAGGGACACCTGAAAGCCATCCAATACCTAAATCCATAAACTTGTATACATTCATAAGCTAGTGACATTTGAATATGATACCTGATAAGAATTACTTTGATGATTTGACATTAAATATGGTCCACCTTGATGCTTGTATGCTTCTCGTACCCGTGATGTTGATATCACTTGATTCCTTAAGTATGTATTAGATGTTATTCTAGATGATGTTAGACAATTGGTAGAGGTCATTGAACACATTTTGAGGGGTGTTTCCCTTGACAATGACTTGGCACAGATGTTGATATTCTCCTATAAGTTCATAATCGTGGACACTAAGCTTCTGAGATAGGGTGGTTACTTGGGTGCAGTATGTTCCCTTGAGATGATAGGATGCCCCCATGTTGGCATTGCACCTTCTTAATGAACGTCACACTTCCATTGTTTATCATAGATGATGATGATAACCTGATATCCCTTTGGAGGGAATTTAGCACCTTCTACCATGATTAAATCATACACTTGCATGAGGATGTCACCCTTATATTACATTTGATTATGATGTGGAAATTTGAGGATGATGTTGGGCTTAGGAGGGTTATTTTTGGTGATGAGGCACCACTTTTGGATGAGGAGACATGATTTTTGGGATGAGACGTACTCCTTGAGGCATCCGTTACACATTTTCATGGAGAGACACAGCTTATAAGGATAATGTTACCCTTTGGAAGAGATTTTACTCACATATGTGGGTCCTTTAAGGCTATTTTTCATGTTTATTCATTGTAGACACTATTTTTGGGGGTCAACTTGATGACTTGTCCACCTTGTATCATGGATGATGCATTTTTAAGGACCTTTAGCCTTTTAGGGATAAATTTCTTGGATATCCCCATACATATAGGGGAATGATTCATCTCTTGGACTTCTTGTTACACTTGAGATCATTCATCTCTTGGATAATAGTATTTATCTCTTATATGCTATGAAGCAATTGTCCATAGAATATTTGTACCAAGCAGATCCACCGAAAGGGATCACTTCCTTCTAGCTCAATCATGGAGTCCGACCCCAAGAGTGTTGAGATAATTGAACCTATGGCCTCTCAATAGAAAAGATGCTTTAACAACAAGGACTCGACCAATTCAAGTAACCCTCAGGGCTAATATTTTCCTGGATTATTATGGTGATTCTTGGATGAATACATGGTGAAGTAAGTTGGTTTAATTATTGTATCTTAATTTCATGTTTTATTGGATGGATTTTTCATGTGTTAAGATAGTTTGCATGGTATTTGATGCATTCTCCTTGTTAAACTAACCCTTCTTCCAAGTACCTAAGGAAATAGCTAGTTTTATCCTTTCCTTAACCATTCATGGAAATTGAGATCCTCGATCTCAAACCCTTTACTTGCCCTAGTTTGTTTGGATCTTTTTCTAACTTTAAGGAAACCTTATAATTGTTTGATTCCTAGACTCTGTATGCCCTAGATTGAGAAGGCACTAGTCCATGTCTCTTGTGGCTAACACCTAAAATATAAAAATAGTTTTTCCTTTTGTTTTATGTTAAATTAGGGGTTTATTTATACCAAAATGTTATGTTTTCATTATCCCCAAGGGTTAGCTCAATTGTTCAAGTCCCTATCATTAGATCACATTTGTTATTGAGAGGTCACAGGTTCAACTTTCTCGACACCCTTGAGGTCAGGCTTCGTGGTTGAGCCAACATGAAATGATCCCTTCAGGTGGATCTTCCTAGTACATATATTTTGTGGACATAGTAGTCATCGATATCTGAGGGTCATGAACCACATAGAAAAAAATATATGTTTTCATCATTAAATAACTTATTGATTTATGCCCTAGGTTCAGATATTGTTGAAAAATGCATGCGATAAGTAAAATTATTCGTTTACATGTATTTTATAGCCATTTTATAGGGTTGACATCAAGGTTTTTATTCCTATTGTATGCCTTTATTAATTATCAAATATTTTTGTAATTTATTTTCTAGTTTATCGTTATATTTAGCCTTCATTTTACACTTGTTTATCATAGTTCAAAGGCTAAATTTGCTACTAGCATAAACGATTGTATTGTTGTAGTTTGCTTATTTCAAAACTTAATTTATGATAGCCTTAAGTAGTTTCGTGTTTGGTGTGTTTTGGAAGCCTATTTGATCCTTTGTAAGCTAACCATAGTCTCTAGATTGAGTCATAACAACCTTGAACCCAAATCTACAAATTATTCCTTCTTTGCCTCAAAACCCAATTGGTTATACCTATATATGGTGGATTTTCAATATAAAAATTGTATGGGAAACTTAGCTTAAGTTCATTGTGTTATTTGATCCCTAAGCCCTACCGAGGAAGCCCCCCTTATGTTGGATTGGGTGTCCATCACTAAAATTAGAGGAGTAGTTACTAAGGTGGTGATAATGACACTCCCAAGTGTTACACATGTTGAGAAATCGGGAGACTGTAGAGTTGGATGATTTCTCTTTAATATTATAATTTCTTGTGACTTATTTGTATTTGTCTTATTATTATTTATGTTTCATCATCAAACAATTACCAAAAAAACAAACATCATGAAGATCACAGAAAATCAGTAGACACAAGATATAGGCTCTCAGCTAGGGAAAAACCACTCTCTTAAGGGAAAACCCAATCAAAATCTCTTCTTCTAGAATCAGATCAAAATGAGATATCCAAGATCCATGACCACAGAAAAACCACCTCTAGATGCCAAGCCAAAATCTTCCATTCTGGTCAACAAAGTCATCATCAAGAGACCAGAAAGAAGAGAAATATCAAGGCATAAATTCCATACACTCCATCTCAAGAAGATACTCTTCTTCCATTTCAGATTTCGTCCGCCCACTTCATCTTTTTTCTTCTGTGAAATTGCAGACCAAAAACACTCAACAATGTGTGTCCAAATGATTTCATATCATCTTTTATTTACACTTTCAAGAGGGGTGTGAACAAACATGTCATTCCTGGCAAGGTTGACTTGTCATGTAGGCCGACTTGGAATCAAGAGGGGTGGTTGTCCCAAAATTACATAATAAATTTATTTTTCATTTTTACTTTCAAGAGGTCAAAATAGGACTTTGACTCAACAAAACCTAGAAAATGAAGAGCATGCTTATCTAATAAGATAATAAAAATAAAAATTATTTTGAGAATGAAACCCATACTTTTGAAAAAAACAAAAACTATTTCTTTTTCTTCTTTTTCTTTTTACATAAAATACATAATGGTACAATTATGAAGACCGAAACTAGTTACATCTTTCAACACTCCCTATTAACTAGGGAGGTATTCATAATTGCACAACCAATACAAGGATGACCTCAAGTTGAAATGTTCTAAGAAAAGTATCACAATTATCATATAGGATGCTACAGATCTCGATACCATCTAGTCTAACTACCAAGGTATCAACCCATCAAGGGATCTAGTTACCATCTAGGCTACTTTCCAAGCTACCAACCCAACAGGGATCTAAGTACCATCTAGGCTACCTACCAAGGTACCAACCCAACAAGGATCTAAGTGTCATCTAGGTTACTTTCCAAGACACCAACTCAATAGGGATCTAGGTGTCATCTAGGTTACTTACCAAGACACCAACTCAACAGGGATCTGGGTGTCATCTAGGCTACCTACCAAGACACCAACACAATAGGGATCCAGGTGTTATATAGCCTACCTTCCAAGACACTAATAGGGATCTAGGTACCATCTAGGCTACCTGCCAAGGTACCAACCCAACAAACATTTAGGTATCATCCATGCTACCTATCAAGATATCAATGGGAATCTAGGTACCATCTAGAATATCTTCCAAGGAGCTAACCCAAACAATACCAACATATGGGTTATTCAACCTAAGGTACAATGACTAGTCACCATGATTTGGTCGGTGCCTCAACCTTATATTATATAGACTAGTATAGGTTTCAAGGTCAAACCTCTAGGAACATTTATCCTTGAGGAGTACCAATCTTATATGCTTACCCGGTCCCCTGGTCCCCATTCTTCCTCGTGGCCTTCTTAGTCTTGTCCTAGTGCATGACACATGGAAGTAAATAATCATATCCCTCATCACTCCCTCTCAACTAGGGAGATGTCTACAACATCAACTACCTTGTTCTTCCAATTGAGATCATAGTAGTAATAACTACATAGGCTCCTTCTTTAGCGTCGTCATGTCATCGGATAACTTCAACCTTCCTGAACATAATGAAGCCATCTTCTAACACTTGGGACCTTAAAACTTAAGGACATACCTTAAAACTTGAGAGTTAGACTACTTTCTCAAAATCCATAGCCCTTTAAAGATTCAAGGCTCCCTTTGAATTCATCATTCCTTTGCACGTTCTATCTTCATAATACAACAAGCTTCTGCTTCGACTTTCAATCAATATTCTCATTAGGCAAGAACTTTAATATCATCAGGGTTTCTACATCTCCCTCTTTCCATCATGCTCATTGTTATCATCAAGCACGAGTTTTGCTTTGTCTTGTTCTTTTATCTTTCTCATATTGCTTTCTCAATTTTGAAAGCCTTCATTACGCACCTACAATTTTCATCAAGAAGAACAACTAGGAAAAATATACAAGTACAACAGCATGAGGTCAACTCTGTTAATCTATGATTTTCATGATTTCTAAAAAGTGTGCATTTGGGGTTTTGGTTACAAACCCTAGATTTTCCATGACCTAACCCTTATTAGGGTTTTTATTTTAGTGAAAACATCAACCCTAGAATTTACTCATTTTAACCATTGCTAGGGTTTTACCACTTACCCTAGATAAACTTTTCAAGATATAGATTTGCAAACCCTAGATCTTATGTCCCAAAACTAGGGTTTCTTTAGAGGGAACAACTAGAAAAGGTTTTAGCTCCTAGAGTTGGATTAATTTATAGATTAGAAACTCTAAACGTCAAAAGTCCTCAATACTTTTCAATTTTTGTAAGTCCCACAAACCTTAGATATTCAAGATCAAATAATTAACTACAAAACCCTACATACTATACTGATCCTTTCTAATAATAAATATTTAGACACATGAAATGCACATAAAATTTTTTACATACCTCTAGCATACCTTATCTTTGCCACAATCCGACCCTTCATCACGTGCCAATACTTTCTTCAACATCGATGCCTTAACTTCTCTTATGTTGGGCTACCAACTTAATCTTCTTGCGGAGATATACCAATCTTTAGATATCATTTTTTGGTCCATATGTGTCTTATAGGTGTGCTCCAAGTATTTTGTCCCTTCAAAAGTCTCATGGTTGCTTCACAATTTGTCACTTGATGTAAATCTAAACATCGAACTTCACTATATCACCATGCCATAGACTTGATGCAAAATGCCATTTCTGAGCTTTATCGACTTGGTAGATTGGTTTCATAGTGACATTTATTAAAAACGACATCTTCATAATCCATTGAGCATATTTAGTAATTGTTGTCAAATCACTGACTTGCTCTCAAATCCCATAGTCTATAAGCCATTGTTTCAAATACGAACTCCAGATCAAAAAATAGTTCATAATCCAGGGAGACTCAATGCTAGCTATAAAGCAATTCATAAGTCATTGTAAAGTAGGCTAATGCATATATAGTTTTTAAAAATAGGTCAATCTCTACACAGTTATAAGTATGAATATCATTGTTAATACATTGCTCACTATTGATGTCATACCTAGGATATGGGCTACGTGAATTTATACGAATCGTATGTTATCCATAATTAAATAATGTGACCACTCTGGAATGCGATTTAGACCGAGAATCAAACCAAAGTAGTGACAAATATGTCATACGACGCCATATTATCGAATTGCTATAACATCTAGAATTCATAGAGATTATTCGAGCCATAATTTTGTGAGTCATCACTCTAATGTATATCCAAACTGTGATTCAAGCCTTACAAGAATTTTTTTAATGTAAAGTTATCATAGTGATGTAGTAATAATCTCTTCGATATAAAGTGATTCTTAAGTTTTGATGTCACCACAAGAAACCAGGCCCAAAAAAAAAAATTTGATTCACAAATTTTTGGCTAATGAAGCACATACTTGGAAAGTTGTAATTATAAGGAAATGTATGGGGAATTGAAAAGCCAAATAAAACTTGTGATAGCAATGTGACCAACACATGCTACAATTATCATGACACCGCAAGGAAGCATGGCCCATGGGTGTTATAGACATGCCCATGCAAAGACCTGGTTTATTTTTTCATGGAATGCTTTTGGGATCACAAAAGGAGCGTCAATATGTAAGAAACATGATTGACACTAGGCGTGAGTATCATTTCCCTAATTTAAATGATGATCAAGATGATGTATGGTAAAGGTTGCAACACTCGGATGGAATTATGTGTTGGAAGAACCACTCATATAAAAGCCTTAAATTGATTATTATTGTCCATACAGCGCAAACAATATGTTGGTAAACCAATTGCACATTTAATAATGCGATGTAACAATGTTAGCAGCCACATGCATGTTTTCAACTAAGAGACGATTGTTTCTAAGGATTTCACATCGATTTTGGATTCAGAAGTCATTCCACATCATACAAATAGTGTTGAGCGCTAGAAGTCATAGCTCATAGCCATGTTCAAATTACATTAAGGCTATAATCATTCAGAGGGGATGCATGTTGCATGAAAATTCCAACAAATGGCATAGCCACTAGTCGTTGGCAGACTAGTGTAGGTTATGAAATGCATAGAGATTGGCTCTTCTAGTCATCAATGGAGCTTCAGTGGACAAGTGGATTGGTTTCTTGTCACAAGTAGTGGATACTTTGCAATGTAAAGACAGGCTTGGAGTGGTAATTCATATGCTTATTGGAGTGTGTTAGATCGTCATGCAATTTTGTGATCCAGGTAACACAAAGAGGTGCAATATTAGTGTTACAAAGATTTAAAATTCAGCCATAGAATAAAATGCCAAAGGACTTAAGGAACATCCCCAGGTTTGGATACAAGCCGCAACTTAGTCTAATTCATCTCCAAATCGCTAATTGAATCAAGGTCGCATCACTCGCGGGCATCCTTATCTCGATTGTTGATTCGTCGAATATTTTGCAATTAGACGCACATGGACGCGGTCAATTATTTGACCACACCCATGTTCGTCTAATTGTCACATCATATCTCACTAGATATACAACTAGACCATTCACATCATAGTAGAGTTTGAATAGTCACATCATATCTCACTAGATATACAACTAGACCATTCACAAGTTGCAATATCATAATTTAAAGCTTTAATAATACAACTAGGAAGGGTGATCTTCACAATAACGTGACCTGATCTAACTCTACTACAGGTGATGAATACAAGTCACATTTCCAGCTGAAAAGGCACAAGTCGTAACTCCCCAGTGCAGTCACCATAGGTCGCATTCTATTTGGAGGTCGCAATTCTATCTACATTTCATAGAATCACATGCTAAATCTTCAGACAAGGCACTAGAAGTGTGACCTTGCCTAAACTGTGACCATGCAAACTCCAAAATTCACAAAATTGCATTTCAGGGTGTAGGAAAAGCAACTAGAAAATGTGATTTGTGTTGGAATGTGATTTTGTGACCTCTAGAGATCACATTTCTAAATACGACTACTCCTAGACTTAGACCTACGACTTTCATGGTGATCTACACTAGGATACCAAATCACATTTCCATCCTACAATCAGCTCTTTTCTATGACATAATTCAGATCTCAGGTAACAACGAGTGGAATTTTACACTTACTGAGTAATTCATGTGGAGAGTAAACATTAATGAACATGGTTTATAGAAGCACTCTTCAGGAGGTAGTGATGAAGGTCATATGAATGGGGGAGTGTATCATTGTGCTTCGCATGAGATGTGCATGTTTGATGTACTTGGACATGGTACAAGAAGCGTTGTCCAGCAGGTTGTTCATTTACTAATTCGTCAAATCTTTAGCACTAAAAAAGATCAATGTTTTTAGAAGGAAAATGGCGCCAACTATTAGATGACATTCAAACACTATGTGAGGCACCAGATGTGAAAGACTTAGTGGAGTTTCATGGGGCATTTTACATTTGGACAAGTCAACATCGTTGTAGAACACATAGATGGAGGCTCACTTACAAATCTTATACAATCAAGGAAGTGCATTCTTGAGTAAACTTTTAACGCATTTGGTGCATAGAGACATAAAACCTGCTAAATCTACTTATAAATGTTTATGAAGGGCCAAAATTACAAATTTTGGCATTAGTGTTGGTTTGGAGAATATTGTGCGAGGTGTGGCATATCTGTCGATACTGCCACATACATTTCACCACAAATAACTGGTGATGAATATTTTCATTTCTAATAGATATCTGGAGCATAGGATTTTCCATTTTTTAATGTGGAACATAAGAGCTCCCATGCAATGCATGCAAGGCCCTTTTGAACGTCGTGCAATACATAGCATGTTGGTCAGTGATATCCCTAATGAGAGGCTTTTTCATGTAATCAAAAATCTTCTTTATGTTAGTGAGCAACTGATATCTCAATGAAGGAAACTTTGCCTCTAACTCGGGCATTTCTTACACGAAGTATCAATATGTGCTACAATAGTCAAGTGTTGAATATGGCAAAGCATTTCCCCACATGTTGGATATTTGTATTGGTTGTTGAAGTGGAAAATTGCAAAAGTATAACAGAGGATATGAGTATTGGCAAGAGGCTTCTCCCAAAACATGCTTAAAGAAGATATTGCAGAGGCTATATTAACAATAACAACATTTTGGTGCTAAAGGGGACTATACAGCGATCCCAAATAGTGTCTTTCTTTCAATCAAGTGATTATGCTTTTAATGTCATTATTTGCTAGAAAATATGTATGACCAATGTCATTTGCTTGTAGGTAGAAGAAAAGGAGCAAGGATGTTGATCTATGTAGAGGAATTAGGGTTTCTTGCAAAAGTTGCACAATTATGGTTTTGACAAGACGGAAAACCGAATTCACTCAGGATCCTAAAACCCATTGGCAATACCAAGGACATAACATCAAAGGTTGGTTGGGTGCAAGTAAGGCGCAATAGCGGGCAAACAAGCTTATCCTAGGACCTAGTAGCAATATTGGCATTGAATATTATAGGGTTTCCAAAACCCTTTGTACCCTCCTCATTACTTCTCTTCCAACATAATGTAAATATTTTTCATCATAATACCAGCAGTTATGTTGGGATTATTTCAAGCATGTAACAATCATTAGACAAGAGAGAGCAATGAGTAAGTTCAAGAGTCATGATGGTAGGTGAACAGTGACCTCACCTCTATAAGTATACCCACATGCCTCATTTTAAAGGACTTGTAGCCCGAGATCTAGGACTAGCAGTGGTTAGTGATCTATGATTGAAGAGCAAGAGGCACTCAGCTCTTGGGATCTAGTAGGGTGAGTTGTAGGGAGGCTAGGGTTTTGCATTGGATAAGGGTATGATCAGCCCATGTTCCACTGTTGGGCTTTGATGAATTGCAAGATGTGTACTTGTATAGGCAACAACAACAATAAAAAAGTTCTTCATTTTTGGCACTGATTCCCATGCTTACTCATTGTGGTTGTATCAATTTTCTAGTGCTTTCATTGTATTTGTATGTGTGCTTTCATACAGGCAATATGTTATGGACTAGTTTGCAGTTGTTGCGTATATTTTTTCTTTTGAATATGTGCATACTTATTCCACGCCATGTCAGTGACCTATTGTGAACTAATTTGCAATTGACCTCTAGCATGTTCTTAATTATGTATGTCTGAAGTGGTTTTGGCTCAATGATTCTTCTCATGGAATACATATTCTTTTAATTGTCGTGACTTTCTTGTACCTCTTTCTGCAATCTATCAATATTGGGTTAACCTTGTCTCGTTGCCGAGGCATTTCATTCTTGCCCTCACTCTAACATCTTTTCATTTGATAGACAGGAGTGAAAACCAACATGATGGCAATTAGGCCGACATACCTAATGGGGCTCCTATCCCAAATGGTGTGAGGTATAATTGGGACTTCACACCAAGGAGACCCCCCAGATGTTGGTGGCATCCAACACCGTCAACAATATCTTAAAACTTAAATACATACCTTAAAACTTGAGATTTAGATTGCTTTCTCAAAATACACAACCCTTTAAAGATTCAAGGCTCCCTCTGAAGTCATGATTCCTTTTCACGTTCTATCTTCATAATACAACAAGGTTTGGCTTCATATTTCAATCAATATGCTCAGTAGATGAAAACTTCAATATCTTCAAGGTTTTTGCAGCTCCCTCTTTCCATCATGCTCATTGTTATATCAAGCATGAGTTTTTCTTTATCTTATACTTCCATCTTTCTCATTTTTCTTTCACAATTTTGAAAGCCTTCATTACGTACCTACAATTTTCATCATCAAGAACAACCAAGAAAAATATACAAGTACAAGAGCATGAGGTTAGATCTGTTAATCTAGGATTTTCATGATTTCTAAAAACTGTACATATAGGGTTTTGGTTACAAACCCTATATTTTCCATGACCTAAACCTTATTAGGGTTTTTATCTCAGTGAAAACATCATCCCTAGAATTTATTCATTTTAACCATTGCTAAGGTTTTACAACTTACAATAGATAAACTTTTCAAGATATAGATTTGCAAACCCTAGATCTTATGTCCCAAAACTATGGTTTCTTTAGAGGGAACAACTAGAAAGGGTTTTAGCTCCTAGGGTTGGATTAATTAATGGATTAGAAACTCTAAACATCAAGAGTCCTTAAGACTTCTCAATTTTTGTAAGTCCCACAAACCCTAGATATTCAAGATCAAATGATTAACTACAAAACCTTACATACTATATAGACCCTTTCTAATAATCAAAGATTTAGACACATGAAATGCATATAAAATGTTGTACATACCTCTACCATACCATTTCTTTAACATGATTCTATCCTTCTTCTTGTGCCAACACTTTCTTCAACGTCGATGCCTCAACTTCTCCTATGTTGAGCTTCCAACTTAATCTTTTTGCAAAGTTATACCAATCTTTAGATGTCATATTTTGGTTTGTATGTGTCTCATAGATGTGCTCCAACTATTTTGTGCCTTCATAAGTCTCATGAATGCTTACTTCACAATTTGTCACTTGATGTAAGTCTAAACACCAAACTTCACTATATCACCATGCCATGGACTTGATTCAAACTACCGTTTCTGAGTTTTATCGACTTCGTAGACTGGTTTCATAGTGAGATTTATTAGAAACGAGATATTCATAGTCCATTGGCCATTTTTATCAATTGTTGTCAGATCATTATCTTACTCTCAGATCCTATATTCTATAAGCCATTGTTTCAAATACGAATTCTAGATCACAAAATAATTCATGATCCATAGAGATTCAATGCTAGCCATAAAGTGATCCATAAGCCATTGTAAAGTAGGCCAATGCATATATAGATTTTAACAATATGTTATCCATAATTAGATAATGTGAGCACTCTGGAATGTGATGTGTTGGGATGGGGTCCCCTGGGTCAGTTTTGGGGTTGAAAACCCAAGTTTTGATGTAAATTTTGATAAAAAGATGTAAAGTCTTCGCAATTTGTAGATGTGAAGCGTGTAGATAGTTAGAAGTCAAAAGGGGTTTTAGCCCCTTGGTTATGTAAAATCAATTCGGTTTTGAGATCCACCCATGGTCCGTCGACCATGGGATTGTATGTAAAAAGCTATAAATAGATGTGTCTTAGAGAGTCTAAGGAGGGAGATATGGAAAAAAGGATGATGAATGTAATGGGTCAATAGGAGATAGCACAAAAACGAGTCGTAGAGAAGGGAAAAGTCTTTGTAGCTGAGTGTGTGGAGGCCTAGAGAAGAGTCTGCAGCTAAGTGCGTTGAGGCCTAGAGAAGAGTCTGCAGTTGAGTGCGCGGACCCCTACAGCTAAGTGCACAGGGCAGCTTTGAGTCTATAACACCATATTGAATATCAATAAAGAAAATAGTTAAAGGTATTCATGTGTTTATCTATTTACTTCTGATATTTATGTTTACGATATATGCTGTGATAAAATAAATGTCTTTAGGAAATATTGATGTATTGATGCGCGACTCTGTTGGATAAGTCTTGCTAACTGTATGCAATGTATGTTAAGTATTTACATGAGGCTTATTCTATTATGTTTACTGAATACGTAAGTAGATCTGTGCGAACTCAGCTCTAGGGTTTCTTTATGGTGCACATAAGTAGCTAATTCGTTTGGCAAAGACCAATCGTCGACCTTCGCAAAGGTCTAGAAGTTGTTAAAGTGGACCTACAGTGCGGAGCCCTAGGGGGATATAGATCTGCATGAAGGAAGATCTAGGGAAATAAAGGACATCACACTGATCTCTGGATGTGAAAACTTTGTTCCAGCATCCCCCCATACTACTTTGGGTGAGACTTCAACCTGCGCTACATGGGTTGATGCCGAAAGGGCCAGTAGTGTAGGGATTTGTTTGGTGCAACTAACTCTGAAACTGGGTCAGGACCCCCTAAGACAACATGATGCCAAACAATGTCATATGTATGATAACCTATGCTAGAATCAAATTCACTATTGATGTGAGTATAGAGAGCCAATGTCATTTGTGATCACAAATAATCGCTATAAGATGCAACCACAAAACTATCAATCAAAGTGGACCACATTAGTTGTTCTTCGAACCATATTGTGTGATGCTTCTCGTGATGTCGAGACAGAGTCATGATGCCACTCAAATAAGTCATAGTGCTACGTCGTAAATGATCCATAAGACTGTGTATCATCTAGGGTGATATTAATTAGAGTGATGTCATTGTATCATCATCGAGTTTTGAAGATAATTTATATCAAACTGCTTATGATTCGATCCATATGAATTGATCATCCAAATTGCTCAAGTTATTATAGGAATGACCTAGGGTGAGACATAAATTGATCTAGCCACTCCAATTATAATGAAATATAGTATATATCAAGCTATATTATTAATGTCATGCATAGACGCAAGAATCCCATAGATATGAGCCTTTATATTGAATATTCGAGCCAGGCAGTGTAATGATACAGAATTCAATGAGCCATCGTGTATATAGTAATAAAAACAATGATCCAGACAGTGTGAAGCACAAGAACTAAGCTTTTGTCATAGTGAATATTTTGAACCAAAGAAAAATATGTGTATGACTCATGAATGGACCGTGAGCCACAAAAAATGTTAAAACAAAACAAAATGGTGGCCTCAGAGATCGAGAGCGAACCCACAAGTATTTTGATTATGTTATATTGTAATGTGTGAACACCCAGAGTTGTCTATGTGAGTGATTGTAATCTTATTGTATATAAATTGATCCCCAAATTTATGGGTTGAGTCACAATCATAATTTAAAGCAAGAATCGAACCACAGTAGTGACAAATATGTCATACAACTTCATATGATTGAGTTGTTATGCCATCCAGAATTCATAGAGATTATTTGAGCCATAATATTACGAGTCATCACTATATTGTATATTTGAGTTGTAATTCAAGCCTTATAAGCGATGTTTTATGTAAAGTGATCTTAGTGATGTAGTAATAATATTTGGGATAAAAAATGATTCTTAAGTTTTGATGTCACCATAGGAAACCATGCCTAGAACAAAATTAATCCATAAATTTTTAAATCTTATAACAGTATAATGCAAGACTTAGAATTTCTATTTGAGCCATTGAATTTAGGAATGGTGTGATCTATCTCATCGAAAATTTAAAATGAGATTACCATAGAATTAATGTAATGTGAGCCATTACAAGTGTGAGACAGTGTATCATAAGTGCAAGCCTTTTCCAGGGACATATTAAAGTCTCTATAGATGCGAGTTTTAAATAGACCGAGATGTTATCACTTCGTAATTTTCCTACGTTGAGGAAGAAAACTACAAAGGTAACTACAAAACCACTTTTAAAGTTGGGATCTAGCCCTTCCAGCTTCAAAGAGGGATCTCTCTGTATGATTTATATTTTTGCTTCAAATTTTAGATTAGTTATCTAAGTTCAAGTTGGGTTTTCAAAACTTTGGTTGAAAGGTGCTGGAAAATTCTATTGGGCATGGAGTCATAAAATTTTGAGGAAATCAATCATAAAAATAATAGAGAAAATGTAACAGGGCAGGGTAGGCAAACTCCTGGATCTTATAGAGTGCTTGTGGTGTGACTAGGATGAATAGGATTTAAGTTCAATTAAATATAGAGCATACTGAGATGAATTATATACTTAATATCAAAAACAAAATATTGATATTGTTAACAAGCCATAGTAGAGTACACTTAAGCAAATTTGGCCCTTAATCTTCTTGCAACAATAAGAAGGGAAAAACGTATGGAAACTGAGGAAAAGGAACAATCATACATGAAAGAACACATCACCAATTGCTTGACACATGAATCCTGGGACAAACTTTCTCTATATTTCTGTAAATTGATCACTTTGAGTACAATCCACAACTTACATCAATATACAACTCTTTTCTTCATACAAGTTCCACCCTTGTTTACATATTCATAAATTGTTTATATAGTTCTTTACATAACAATTTTACAAAATAATAGTCATCACATAATTACAGAAACAAAGATATTTTAAATATCTCTCAAGTTCATGTATGCAATAGATAGACTTAGAAAATATTTTGTATGTCCTAGAATAACTATAGGAAAGTATGCTTGCATTCAGGGAAAATAAATATTTGGTCAATTGCTTCCCTTGAAAGTAGAACAGGTCCCTAACTATAGCTTTAACATTTATGTTATCATAACAGTGCCCTCTGAATCTACTCCTTCGTTCTTCTTCAATTCTGCTAGAAAATCTTTAGCTTTTAAAACTGGAAATTGTTTTGTTAATGTTAATTCTCTGCCTTTAAATTTGGAGTGGTTGTAGTTGTTTTCGCACCAGTTTGTAGATTGTCCATTCCAAACTACCATCCCTCTTTCCCTGTGATTCAATAGCTTCCGACTCATACATCTTTTGACACTTTTGCATGGTCTTATCGAAGAATTTTCCACCTTGTTTCGGCCTTATTGTTTCACCAATACTCATTATCCCCTTGCACTTGCTCCTTTGGCCTTTATTGTTTTATATAACCAGGCCAATGATTGTTGGCTTAATGCTATTAGCACCCCTTTATAATGTGATTTAATGTGAATTTCCACTTTTGTCCTGGCTCCTTTTGCTTTAGCCACTTCCAACATTTCTTCACCATAGGACCAAGGGTTGTGACCTTACTGCTTAGCTTTGAGGTGGTAGGTGTTTTATTTGCCGTCAGGGGTTGTTTTTCCTTTATAAATTTCTTAGTGCCCAGGGTTCTTTAAACACTAATGACCATAATTCATCTCTGACATCGGAGCCCCTTCCCATCGGAACTTTTTCAAGTGGAAAATATTACAGTGTCGATATACTCAACCTCCGATACATCGATCTCTGATATGACATCATCACTGCCACATGGCACCTCATGAGTCATGACACGTGTCACCCTGATTTGCCCCCTTAGGACCCCTCAAAATGCCAAAATTGCCTGCCACATTTCTGCCATATCGCCACGTCATGTTGATGTCAATTGGTACGTAGCTTTATCAGAACCAATCATATTATGTCACACGTCCTACTGGAGGAGAGAGAAAAGGGCCCGTCCTGCTTTTGTTTTGCGATGAATTTCTTTGTTAACTTGTTTCAATGCTTCCCCAATGGTTTAACACCATCGGTGTATTTTCATGTCACAACTTCACATATCACACTTTTTAAATGTGGTCACATTCTTTGAGCCGCCGATTTCTAATTATCGATATACGATATGCCTTGGACCCCGTCGATTGTTGATTTGTCGAACCACCATAGCCCTCTGTTGTTGCAATCATGAATATGGTTAATGTTGCGATGTGTGTTGGATCCCCGATCATAATAGTGCCCCAGACCTCCAATATGTGATATGCGATGTCTCCTTGACCTCCAATATGCTTTTTTCCTTCCTTTCAAAGGTTTCAAACCTTTAACTTCAACAGGCCATATCTTTTGATCCAGGAATCCATTTTTAGACTTCCACATACCATTGGAAAGCTTGTTTATAGCACTTTCCAATGGAGAGGGTCTGATGTGTGCTTTAATTTTTTCTTATTCTTGTAAAATGACTATAAACTTATGTTCTCATTTTCTCTTTAAACAGTTGAAAACACACCTACCATGATGATCCTCCACATGAAGCCTACAGCTACCATAGGAATTCTCCTTAGCCATGCACTGCAACACACATTCTTTCCAGCTTGATTGACATCGGTGCCAACGTTCATGCACAATACTAGCACAACCACCATCAATTTGTCCAACATTCACTCATGACAACTCATTGATGATCCCTTAGGGACCTTACAATTCAAGTCAAGACTAATGGACCTCTATTGACACACATATTTTCAATGACTTGAGAAATTTGATACCTTAGTACAAAGATAATTTAGACTATAATACCTGGTGAATTTATAGGCTAAACTTTACTAGTAGATTCCCAAAATAAATAACTGAACATACAAACTTTGATTACCTATATTATAGGACTCTAACACGAGCCAAAAGGACATATAACCTATTTTAATTATGAAGTGTGAGCCATATCCAGAATAGAGAAATACCATAACCACAAGAATATACGAGCTCGAAACTTTAAGAATTGAGCCACTAATGTCTTGAATTACGCGATATCTATGCCACTATGAACAAGGAATTATACTTTGTTATTCCCAAAATTGATTTCTCATAAAGTAGTTAACCGAAATTGTTATAGAAGATATCCTGAATTGATTTAGGGATATGCCCACTAAGTGTGATCCTTAGGCCTCCAACTTCAAATGAGTTGTGCTCTGATTCCATGTTGTGAAATCGAGAGACTGTAGAGTTAGTTGATTTCTCTTAAATATGATAATTGCTTGTGACTTGCTTTTATTCATCTTATTATTATTTATGTTTCATCATCAAACAATTAGCAAAAAAACAAACATCATGAAGATCATAAAAAATAAATGGACAAAAGATATAGCCTCTCAGCCAAGTAAAAACCCCTCTCCTAGGGGAAAACCCAATCAAAATATTTTCTTCTAGAATTAGATCAAAATGAGATATCCAAGACCCATGACCACAGAAAAACCACCTCTAGATGCCAATTCAAAATCTTCCATTCTAGTCAACAAAATCATCATCAAGAGACCAACAACAAGAGAAATATCAAGACAGAATTTCAATACACTCCATCTCAAGAATATATTCTTCTTCCATCTCAGACTTCATCCTCCCACTTCATCTTTCTTCCTCGGCAAAATTTCAGACCAAAAACACTCAAAAATGTGTGTCCAACTGAGTTCATATCACCTTCTATTTATATTGTCCAGGTGGGTGGGAATAGACATGTCCATTGGGACAGGGCGGATTTGTCATGTACGTGACCTAAAGGGGCTTTTGCCCCAAAATTACATAATAAAAAATATTTTTCCTTTCTCTTTTCAAGAGGTCCAAATAGGACTTTGACTCTTTGACTCAACAAAACCTAGAAGCATGAAGAACATGCTTATATAATAAAATAATAATAATAATAAATTATCTTGAGCATGAAACCCATGCTTTTGAAAAAAAAAATCTTTTTCTTTTTCTTGCTTTCCTTTTTACACAAAATACATAATGGTACAATTATGGAGATTGAACTAGTTACATCTGTCAACAACACATTGTCTAGGTCACCTAGTGAGGCTTTGCACTAGGTGCTAGATTTTGTTGTAACAATCATTAGAGAAATTTAAAGGTAAAAAATGAACCTCAAAGAAAAAATGTGTAAAAAAAATCAACTTTATAAGAACCAATAAGATTCATTATGGTGATGTCAACCATGGGGGATGATTCACCATTTTTGGAGTAAAAAGGTGAAAAGATAAAATAAAAAAAGAACTACTTTTTCAACTTATCTCCATACAATTTTACTCAAATTTAGAGTGGGAACACTCGTTGTATGTGGAATTTAATTTTACATCCAAGGAGTACACATGTTGCATGCTTTCGATGGACCCTACTAAACGAAAAATGTGAAATGTGTGAAAAAACATGATTGTAATCAAGTTTTTTCATGTATTTCACACTTTTCATGTAGTAGGGTCCATCTAAAGAATGCAATGTGGGTACTCCATGGATGAAAAATTAAATTCCTCATCCAACAAGTGTTCCCACTCGAAATTTGGGTAAATTTGTAAGGAGATAAATTGAAAATAAGAGTTGAAAAAAGTAGTTTTTTCTTTGTTCCCTCCAAGTTTTTTCTTTGTTCCCTCCAAAACTTAATGAGGTAATCTAATCTTATTTTATTATTTCCGCTATTATTTTATAATATTCCTTAGGAAGCCCATTTTAGACCTCAAAATTTCTCTAATGCTCCATAATGATTTAGAGAGGAAAGCACTACTCGTTAAACCTATGACCAATGATTCTTATGTAGTAGCAAAATATTTATTGATGGACAAGAAGAAAGGACAACCAAATGGTTCCAAGTTGACATACCTTTAAGGAAATTCTAAGGAGGGAAGGAAGAAGTGGAAAGAAAAAAATAAGAAGACAACAACCACAACACATTAGTGCAAGGATCCAAGCAACCATTGTAACCATTATAACCAGCCTAGATCCATCTTAACTCTGAATCTATCAAGCGCAGGGAGGGATCAAATCTCTCGAGGTGAAAACCTCTTTTTTTGAGTGCAAAACTTAAGGAAAGGTTTGCACCTCGAGAGATTTTATCCCTCTCGACGCTTGATAGATCTAGATTTAAGATGGATCTAGGCTGGTTTAATCATGTGCGACCAAGGAAAATCTATCAAACATATGATTAATTCTATCAATAATATGTAATTACATATAATATTAATATAATCATTTTAAATACATTAATTATGTCTGAGATTTATCTTGTCATTTTAATTTTAAATTTGCTTAGTTACCTGAGTTTGTTGAGATGATAAATATTGTTAATAAATTTAATGATGAAAAATGATGAAATAAAAATTTTAAATGCAAAGTGACAATGTAATAGTGTTGAATGATAGAAAATGTGAATAATAAGAATGTTTTCAATTACAAATATTCTTCATTGTGATCAATCTCAAACTATTTTCTTGTACTATTCTTATTGTCACCCTTGTTAGTTTTGTCATATTTTTATATCGATTATATGAAAAGGGCAGTTGAAATTGTAAACCATTTAAATCGTTAGCTTGAGATGTTGCAGTAAACACCATACCTTGTCTCTCTTGCTCTCCAATATTAATAGGTTTAATTACTATAACACAAAAATCAATGTACATTGTCAATAATATTTTGTGCTTACACTGAAATCAATGCACATTGTTAATCCAATCACTTTAAAGTTAATGTACCATCATACATCCAATTACATCAAATCAGAAATCAACATATACATTGAAGTCAATGCATCTAATGCAAGCAATCATATAATATTAGAAAACAACATCTACATTGAAATCCATGCATATAATGCAAGTAATCAAATAGGATTAGAAATCAACATCTACACTCAAATCAATGCATCTAGTGCAAGTAAGAAAATAGGATTAGAAACCAACATCTACAATGAAATCAATGCGTCTAGTGCAAGCAATCAAATAGGATTAGAAATCGCCATCTACATTGAAATCAATGCATTTAGTGCAATCAATCAAATAGGATTAGAAATCATCTACATTGAAAATAATGCATCTAGTGCAAGAAATCAAATATAATTAGAAGTCAACATCTACATTGAAAATAATGCATCTAGTGCAAGAAATCAAATATAATTAGAAATCAACATCTACATTGAAATTAATGCATCTAGTGCAAGAAATAAAATAGGATTAGAAATCACCATCTACACTAAAATCAAGGCATTTATTGCAAGCAATAAAATAGGATTCTAAAACATCTATATTGAAATCAATGCATCAAGTGCAAGTAATTAAATATCATTAGAAATCAAGATCTACACTAAAACCAATGCATATAGTGCAAGAAATCAAATAGGATTAGAAATCACCAGCTACACTAAAATCAATGCATCTAGTGCAATAAATCGTCTTCCCTCTCTCCCCCCTCCATCTATATCTATATCTCCCTCCATCTCTCCTTCTTTGACTCTTTATCTCACACCCCCCCCCCCCCAAACTCACACACTCTCTCACTCCATATCTATCAATATATTTGTGCCTCCCTCCCTGACTCCATCTCTCTCTTCTTCCCTATCTTCACCTTCCATCTATATCTCTATCTCCCTCTGTCTCTCTATAGCACTCGCAAAATATACACTCTCTTTCTCCAATCTATCTATCTATCACTCCCTCCTCCTCTCCCACCCTTTCTCTCTCTCTCTCGCCCCCCCAGCCCCCCTTCCCGCTTCTATCTCTCTTCCCTCCTGTTGTCCTCTCTCCCTCTCTCTCCATCTTCCTTATCACTCCCTCTCTCTCTCTCTCCACCTTTCTCTCTCTATCTTTCTTCTTACCTCCCTGTCCCTCCCCCTCCATCTCTATCTCTCTTTCCCTACCACTATCCACTCTCTTACATCCTCTCTCTCTTCCTTCCTCTCTCTCCTTTTCTCTCCCATCTCTCTCTCTCTCTCTTCACCCTCCAGCTTTGTTACTATATGCCTCTCTCTCTCTCCTTCTCTCCCCCTTCTTTCCATCTCTCCTTTGTCTCATTATCTCACCCCCAAACATACACACTCTCTTTCCATCTCTCCCTTGTCACTCCCTCTCTCTCTCCAATTATTACTCTCTGTTTCTTTCTTCTTCCCTCCCTCTCCCCCCCTCCAACTCCATTGCTCTATCCCTCCCTCTCTCCTCCTCTCCCTCAAGTCCTCTCTTTCGTCCTTCCTCTCTCTCCCTCTTTGTCCTACTTCCCTCTCTCTTCCCCCATCACTCTCTCTCTCTTCCCCCATCACTCTCTCTCTCTCCCCCCTCCAATCCTCGCTCTTCCCCCATCACTCTCTCTCTCTCTAATTGTATCCCTCACTTTCTCCTTCTCTCTCCTTCTCTCCCCCCATGTCTCCATCTCTCCTTCTTTGTCTCTTTATCTCACCCCTAAACATACACACTCTCTCTCCATCTCTCCCTTGTCACTCCCTCTCTCTCTCCGCTTCTCATTCTCTATGTCTTTCTTCTTCCTTTCCTCTCTCCCCCTCCAAATCCATCTCTCTATCCCTCCCTCTCTCCTCCTCTCTCTCAAGTCATCTCTCTCATCCTTCATCTCTCTCCCTTTCTCTTCCCCCATCACTCTCTCTCTCTCTCTCTCCAAGTATGTTACTATATCCATCCCTTTCTCCTTCTCTCCCCCCTTCTCTCCATCTCTCCTTCTTTGACTCTTTAATAACATTAATATTATAATATATTTAATATGAATGTAGATTTAATATATATTAATATAATATAGTTTAATAATGTTTTTGCCATGTATTAATAATAATTTGGGCCATGGTATTTTCCATAGACTGGTATATAATAGTGATTTGTAATCATATTGATATATTTTATTTATTTACCACACCTCTTTATACCTCTTTTATATTTATTTATTTACAATACCTCTACTTTATTTTTATTTTTATTTATTTACCATACCTCTCGACTAAGTATAAAAAGAGGTTTTATTTATCTACCATACCTCTCATTTATTTATATTTTTATTTATTTACCATACCTCTTTTTTTAGTGTTCGTAAACCTCCTAATATTTTAAATTTATATTGTGTTTGTACATAATAATAATAATTAGATTAATTTTTAAATAGGAGCCACATTAGATTAAAAATGTTAAACGTTTACATATTTACATTTATGTTTTTGTGTGAGATCTACCCCCATACTAGGTTGTAGAGCGCCTCTCGGCGCAATGAAAATGGTCATGTCAAATATAAGTGTTGGAAGCTACATTCATTGTTTAGTCCAAAGAATCACAAGAAGGAAGCCAAGAATAAGCACATGCTAGCAATGGATTTAGGAAGTCATCTAGAGGGTAGCTTATATGTAGATGGAAATATTGTTTGCACTATAATGTAGAAGGAGGTGAACCTGAGTAGCCTCCATTCAAGGAAGAGAAAGAGATGAATAAACTCTTCCATATTAAGATATGGGTCAAGAAGACAAACATGGTTGTTTTACTAAATTATATTTCTCTAGCTAACCTCATAGCAAAGGATCTAGTAAGTTTGTTTTGGATTGGATGTTCATGACCATCCTCACCCATATGCATTAAGATGGGTATTTAACGATGTAGAGCTGAGGGTCACTAAGCAACATAAACTCATTTTTTTTTAAAGTGCAAACTATATTGATGAAGTGTAAGTAGATGTATTGCCACATGATTTGCATCATGCAGTGTTTGGAAGCACCAACCTATACATCTGGAACACAATCTTCATGAGGAGAGAAAATTAATTTCTTAATCAAGGATGGAAATTTCATCATCAATGCTCACAAAGAAAAATATAAGATCTTCTTAAGAAGTGCTAACCAAGGTAAGAAACTTATTAACTTAAGAAAGAAGTTTGTATTTATCTTCTCAAGACAAATCAACAATGAGAAGAACTAGTAAGGTAAAGAATTCTCTAGAAGAATGTACTAAAAATATAGAAACAGTAGTTAGAGGATCTTTTGCAAGCAAATAGAGTTGTCACTCTAATATCTAAAATGGTTGTCACCTATGAGTAAAGCGGAGCATAAGATACAATTAATTCCTAAATCTACATTACGAAACATAGAAATGTATAAATAATTCATCTTTGAAGCAAGTGAAGTGAAGAAATAGCAGTAGGAACTATTGGAGTGGACAATAATTGAAGGGAATACCTCATTATAGTTCCCAATAAGGATGGGACTTGGAGAATGTGTATCGATTACAAAGCTTTGAATAAGATAAACTTCAACAATTTGTATCCTTCACCTAGGATTGTTGTCTTGCTAGATTAGCTACAATCTTCCAAGTATTTCACCAAATTAGATCTCAAGTTGAGATACAACTAGGTATAAATAAAAAGAGAAGACACCTAGAAGACCACTTTCAAGATGAGCCAAGGTTTATATGGGTGGTGGTAATGCCTTTTGGTTTATGTGATGCACCAACAAAATTTATGTGTTCGATGAATTCTATATTAGGTACCTTTCTAGATTCATTTGTAATAGTTTACATGGATGATATATTAATTTTTATCTCTATCTAGGAAGAGCATGTCTTATATCTCATGTAAGTGGTAAACACTCTAAAAAAGCATCAACTACTAGTAACCCTTAAGAAGTGTGAATTTTACCAATAGTATTCAGTGTACTTGAGGTATGTGATTAGTGGAGGGGAACTCAATATTTATCCTACAAATATGGATGCCATCATCGAGTGAGAAACTACTACCAATGTCACTAAAGTTATGAGCTTTTCCATAGGAATACAATAACTTTAAAAGCGTATAACAACATTTTTAAATGTGGCTACACAACTCCATGTCATGAAGGCCAACAACATGAATTTCAAGTGGGAAATAATCAACATACAGATTTTAAAGAGGTGAATGGAAAAGTAGCCAAGAACTAGTTCTCACATCGCCCAATTTGAAGAATCCCTTCAAAGTGGAGATGGATGTAAATGGATATCATATGGGAGTAGTCTTGATCTATGGAATGGAGCCATGTTTCTATCATTATGACATGTTCGTTGGTGGGCTTCTAACTATCACACACATGACAAGGAACTTTATGTTCTTATACAAGCTATTAAAAAACAGGAGTATTATCTAATGGGAAAAGCAACCGTCACCCATACTAATCACCAATCACTTAAATATTTGTAGGTCCAAAGTAAGATTCAACAAACAAGATACTACATTTGGATAGGACTTTTACAGTTATTTCATCTTATCATCAAATATAAGAAGGGAAATACCAATAAGCTAAGGGCATAATTTAAATGTCACTTGCACCCAATATCATAAATTTAGGTATGTTATGCACATGGAGAATTTTACCCATGATGCATACAAAGAGGATTGCATAAAATATGAGGTCTTCGAGGAGGCATTTCCATGTCTACAAAACCAAATTTTTGAAGAAGGTGATAGCAAGGTGGATTACTATCTCCAGGGTGTGTTTCTCTAAAATACGAATAATTTGTGTGTTACTAAAGGAGAAAATTTATAACTTACCATAGAGGCTCACACCTTCAAATTTGTAAGGTAATTTGGTGGTGGGGAATGGTGGCCAACTTATAAAGACACGTGTATTGGTATAGAATGCAAGAATATGTAGCTCATCTTATTAGAGGATGCGTACTTCATTTTACTAGTAAACCCAATAATATACTATTATATTTGAATACAAATTTCAACATTATCCAAAGGTTAATACATCAAACACAGAATCATAAGAAAAAATAGAAAATAACTGTGAAAATAATTTCAAAATTTTGACAACACTTGAGTTGAGTTGTAATTCCAACATAATTAGAGTACCACATGGTGGTATTTCCTTTCTTTAAAATATTCAGTTCACATTAGGGTACTAACACATTCACGATGTTTGAATGGAGTGTTTTTCTTATTGAAATATTTATTAAATGTTGAAATTTTGACAAGACTTTGTTGGAATACTAACAATCTCATATTGATATTCCAACAAGATTTTATTAGTATTGTTGTTTGTCTTTTGGTGTAATGGTGTACCAAAATCCAATTTATTGCAAGGTTGTTGTTCCCCACATAAAGCCAACAAGCAGATGGCTAAAGAGATGAATACATAACAAACAATAAATGTGACTATTTCTAATAAAGAACCCAGGATACAATGCAAGAAAAAAATGGAAAACACAAAATAAATGACACCTAAAAAAGTTCCCATAAAAGACATTATTTGTTACATTGAATATGGCATAAAAGACATGTCAGATAATACCAAAGAATAGATCGGACAATATTGTTCTATCATTATTCAAAAATCCAAACCTCCCAAATGCAACATCACAAAAGATAAATACTTTGCTCTAAAAGCCTTAAATTCCAAACCTAACATTATAATATTAAAAGCAGACAAGGGAGCAGCCACAATCATAATGAATAAGAAAGACGACAATGACAAAATGATTGATCATCTCAACAACAATGGATGCTACCAAAAGTTAGATAAAAATCCTTTAAAGAACATTACTAGAGAAGTTTCCAACCTAATCAAAGCAAGCAACATCAAGGATAATAAGACCCTCATTGAAAATTGTCCTTATGCCCCTAGAAGCTACGGTGTCCCTAAGATACATAAAGAAGGGATACCTATTGGACCCATTGTAAATACTGTTGGAGGTCATATGTACAATCTTGCCAACTACCTTGCCAAGAAGCTAAAACCCTTAGTTGGAAACGTTGAATCATTCGTCAAAGATGCCACCCACTTCATAAATGAAATCAAATATATTAAACTTGATAAAAATGACATATTATTTAGCTTTGATGCCACTTCTCTTTACACTAACATCCCTATTGATGGGGCCATGGAGGTTGTTCGAAAAATAACTAATCCTCACACTTCAAAACTTGTTGAAATTTGCCTCAAATCCACCTTTTACAATTTCTTGGGCGATGTTTATGAACAAACATGCGGAGTAGCAATGGGCTCTCCTCTTTCTCCTATTATCGCCAATTTATTCATGGAATATTTTGAATCCAAAGCCCTTGAAAGTGCTCCCTTAAGACCAAAATTATGGAATAGATTTGTGGATGACACTTTCATCATGTGGCCTCATGGACCTAAAGCTTTGGAAGCTTTCAAACAGCATCTAAATAATATTTCCCCATCAATAAAGTTTACCATCGAAATAGAAGTCAATGATAGCCTTCTATTCCTTGACATCCTCATCACTCAAAATCCTGATGGTTCCATGTCTCGCCAAGTCTACCGAAAAAAGACCCACACGAAGCAGTATCTACATGCCTCTTCTCACCAGCATCCCAACCAAAAATTAGGTATTTTAAACACTCTTGCAACAAGAGTTGTTCGAATATCTGATGAAGAACACCTAGATAAGAGAAATAAGATCTCATAAATGCATTTTTTAAAAATGGATACAAAAAACATCAAGCTATCAAATCCCTAAATAAGGAAAACAAAGAAACTTGTCTTATAAATAAAAACAAAAATTTAGACAACTTCATCAGTAGAGTTAACCTCTCTTATATTCAAGGTACCACTAATAAAATCTCCCATATCCTAAGAAAGCATAAAATCATAACCACCTTCAAGTCTATTAACACCATCTGTAGTTGCCTCAATTTTGTTGAAGATCCCATTGACCCTAAAATCCAAAAAGGAGTTTATCTAATTCCTTGCTCTTGTGGGATTCCATATGTTGGGGAGACTAGTTGATCCATCAAAACTCGCATCCTAAACATTTTGCTAACATAAAACATAATCAGTTAAAAAACTCAGCTCTAGTAGAGCATTCTAATAATACTAAACATCACATTTGCATTGAGAAAACCTGCATTCTCACTAAAGTTTACCACTATTTCCATAGAAAATTCAAAGAAGCCATTGAAATTAATAAACATCCTAAAAACCTCAACATGGATGAAGGATGGGTCCTAAGTAGAAATTGGATCCCTACATTAAAATCCAAACCCATAAATCTTGATACCCCTTAACTCATGTTTCATTTTCTAACTTACCCTCTTGTTCGGTTACAATTTTTAAATATTATTCCTAAATTTATTTAACCCTAATCCCTCATTTAGAAATATATTTCAATTCTTTATAAAATTTAAAATATTAAAATAAAAATAAAAATAAAAACATCAATTGTTCTTGAAATTTATAAAATACATTAATTATTTAATATTATATCATATTATTAATCATATTATTTACACATTTATGAATCTCAACAAATAATTGTATTCATTAGATTTTTTAATAATTACAAATTCTATCATGAACATTCCCTTTGTCGGCCAAATTCTCAAGTTACTCCATTATGATCATCTTCTTCGTTAGCCATTTTTTATTACCCTATTACCATTTTCCTATTAATACCTAGGTAGATCAATTTTCCTCACGCACTTTTATCTTGATGATGAACCTTAGTTGCAGGTTCAAAACATCAATCTTCAAGTCAATATGGATGGGATTTATTCGGAAAATTCACTACAATGAACACAATACTTGGGAAGAAATAATTATTTGTATTACTTGGCGAAAAGAGCTACAAATCATCCTAGAAACACTAAAGGAATTTGATAGGGCAAAGGGTCTCTATAACTCTCTTAAAGGAAGGCCCACTTCCTTTTCCTTACAAGAAAAATATCTCCTCAAATAAGTCTTATGAAAGCTCTCAATGGTGAGATTCTTCGACACAAAGCAATGATAATTGGCTTGGCAATTTGCCAGCATAAATTTCCATTAGCTTCTCTCTTATTTTAGTCCCAATTCCACTGGTATTTATAAGCTCAAGCCCAATCCTTCACTTCCTCTAGCTCATTTATGATATTTGATATAATGGGAGAGATAGTCCTTTGGAGGCTCCTTAAAGCCAATTCAAGAGTGGAATGGATCGATATTGAGCTATCTGGGCTTGTCCTGTCAGTAGATGGTTGCTCATTTAATTTGAAATGGTCCACGTCCTACTGAGTTGTCACTTTTATGGATCTACATAACTATCAAATACATAGGCATAATGATGCATGCAAAATTGTTGAAGTGACTTTGCGTGGTTCAATTTTTTAAATGAGAACCTTAGGAACCCTTAGTTTTCCTTATACATGATGATTTTGAATTTTCACTAGTACAATTGCACATATCATTTTTCAGTGTTTAGTGTTACTAGTAAGTGAAATTAGGTGTACGATTTTTCAATGATAACATTTTCCCCCTAATGTATGAGGTTAGTAGCAAACGTATCATCGAAATACATCACATTTTCTTACAAGACGATGAGTCCTACTAACTTCTTGGGAGAGAGGTCCTTGTTCGGAGAGGAGTGAAGGAGTCCTTAAGAAGAGACCATAGAACCCAATGTTGATAAAATATAGTTACAAAAAATATATGCGAGGTAGGAATGTCCCATGCTTGTGATGATGACTTTGAATAACGTGATTACAAATACACAAGAGAAGTCTTGTAAAAATATGTTAGAGAACATATTTGTTGCTTTTTGAAGTAGATGATTGCTTCGCCCTCGAGGACATCTCTAACAAAGGATTATGGGTGTTCCCCCATTCACTAAGCCCAACTGAGGATTGATGGCATGATTGATACAGGTTCGGGCCTAGTGCATGGGTCTTCGACCATATGTGAAAACTACAACTATCATAAAGTACGACACTCTTTTAGTTCAAAAACATTGTGGAATTGAAAATCGGGGGTGTTAGTGAAATAAATGTGAAACGTTGACTCCCATTATTCCACTCAAGGTCAACATTGAGTGGGTGTGAACCAAGGTACTATTTCTATCTTGGAATATGAGAGTTATTGTCGACAGGAAGGAAGACACGATCGTTTGGAAAAGAGGTTTTACAAGAAATCCACTTGAGACTTGATATAGGTAGAGAATCATGAATCAGTGACAAGCGCATGAAATTTTGAGGTTAACAAGGTGATATGTGGACTGTAAAATTCCACAGTTGGAGCATGAATCAAACTGAAGGAGGTAAGCACCTGGAGTCGAGATTGTGTCCATGGGACTGATAAATGGTTGCTCTGACTGGGGTTAATGGATAAGCTTTAGTATGATGTTCTAAGTAGAAGTGATAAAGGGACACAATGTGAAATAAATATTGAGAAAATGATGTATGAGAGTTGTGCTCCAACAAAGGGTGATTAGGGATTGTTGCTAGGTAATAGACATAAACATGAGTGAGGTTATTGCTTCCAAAAAGAATCTTTGTAAACTTTCCAAAATAATGTAAAGACAGGTTCCCCAATGTGCAATGACTTGCATGATGATGTAAGGGAATGACTACAGAGGGTGGGGGCCACATTCGCTAGTATCAATGCGAGAAAAAGGAAGGAGGGGTGGTCAGAGTGAATGGTCTACTACATTGGATGTGAGAGGCCAAGTGCCAATGAAATGGTGCATTCAAGGTGATTAATTGGATGGTTTCCTCGAAAGAAAGTGGTTAATAATGAATTGAGAAGAATAAATGTGGTCATATTTAAAGTCATGCATGTGAATGGTTCAAAGGGAAAGATGATGGCCATGGATGTCAGTGATGTAATGGGGACTATTGTATGGGGCAATCTGTGGAGGTGGGAAACTACCAATCATGGCAGGAGTTTACTATGTGCAAGTGGAAGGTGATGGTAAATGTAGTCAGGGGGGATTGCTTTATGGTGAACTTGGGGGAGTGTACTAGGTTATGCATTTTTCACTAGGGGAAATGTATCTTGCAATCATGAGACTAGCACCCCATGTGAAAGTACCACATATGTATTATTGACAATGAAAATTGCATATTTGAACCATCAAAATTATAGCAAGGTATAGCTAATGATAATCTTGAGCATCATAAGGGCCAAAAAAATGAAAATTTTGACATGTTGAACTGAAGTTGCCATTATGAAGTATTGTAACTTGATCCCAACAATGCAGAATATTTTCAAACTAGATGGTGAAGGATCTACAATTATCTCATGGTTTTGTGCGGGGGGGTCTCGTGAATCGCTTGGAATTTCACTGGGTTGACCATGATTCCTTGCTAAGAAATAATGAATCCCAACAAGTGTCGAGACGAAACGTAAAACATGCACTTGAGAGGATTCAAACAAAGTTTGAACTATCGATATCACTGAAATACAATGCAAAGATCCTTGATGTGGTATGAGCGTTGTTTGGAATGAATGGTGACATCATCCGAATATGTGAGAATAATATGAGCCAGATCATGAAAAATGTAATTGGTGGCTCGATGAAAGGTGGTGCCAACATTTTTAAGGCCAAATGGCATTACAAGATATGTAAAGGTACCCCAAGGGGTTGTGAATGTAGTCTTATACCAATCTATATAACAAATTTGAATTTGATTATAGCATGAGAAGCCTTCCATGAAAGATAAGGCATCATGCCCTACACATGCATCAATGACTTAGACAATGAAGGGTGTGGGAAAATTATCCTTGGGTTGCGCTTTATTCAAATCCTATAATCATTGCATATTTTAATAGTCCCTTATTTTATCATGATAGGTACGGGGATGGAAGCCCATGAAGTGTATGCAATAGGATATAGTGAATCCTGCTTTAAGCAGCTTGTCAAATTTTTTATAGTTGTGCTCTTTCATGGGTGCAGTGGTCGTTGCTTCTGCCTCACTAGGGAGGCATTAGGCCATGTTTTGATATGGTTTTCTATCATGGTAGGAATTAAACCTGGAATTTTTCCAAATGAAAAGTAAAAAATGTCGTGATATTCTTATAATAGGACTTTGTAAGCAACTACATCTTCTTGGGAGCAAGCTGCCCCCAGCATTATCTCCTTGATAACACCATGCTTGGTTTACATATCCACCTCAATGGTAGGGGGAATGTTATCCATGTTACCTTCCTCAAAGGCATCTAGTGCAAGAATGAGGTTTTTAAATCAATCGACATGGTTGACAAGAATAAAATCCTTTGTTTCCATTATGCACACGCTATCCATAAATAATATAGAAGGTGTAAAGTATTATTGTGCTAAAAATAAGGAGAAATGATGCATGGTGTACCAAGGACACTTTGGTTTTACCATGGCCTTAAGGATGCCCTTGTCGAAATGAAAGGTACCTGAGAGGGGTGAGGTGGTTATCGCCAAGTCATGAGGCAACGGTTGGCACATGGAAGTACTAGTGGACATACAAGAATGTGATATCATACTAGGTACCATAGGACCAATGGATTTGGACACAACATTGATATATTTGGTCCATTGGGTCCTAGATGGTGCTATCTTTGTAATGGGTGAAGTGGTGTAGACACCATGGAACAATAAGTAGACAATTGGTATCATGGTTCCTATGGATGAAGAAATATAATAGATATGTTCATATCCTTATGTGTCATCAATACTAGAGGATCAAAGTATCTCCTGCTTGAGTTCATTTGGTGGGTCATTGGAGGTTTTTGATGGTTGTGCCAGTGTTGTGGGAATTGTGCTAGAGGTGTCTTCCTCACTTGATATGATCAAGGAGTTCAAAGCCTCAAGAGCTGAGTCTGCATGGTGAATATCACAAATGATGCATAAACCTTGTCAGATACGACCTCATCCCTTGAGATAGTTGAAAGACTCGGTATGGTAGATTATTCTCTAGATGGGAAAGAGTGGTTTCCTATGGTTGAGGGGGTGTCACCTGGTTTTGTTGATATGTTATGAGCAAGGGGCACATATGCATGTGGTGATTAGTTTTAGCGCAAAATCCATAAGGGTGTACCTCAAGTTGATGGGTCGAAGAGCTTATGTAATAAATGGTTTTTGGTGCATCATCCACATCTAGGGTTAGTGGAAAAGGAGGTGTGACCATCGAGGCATGACGCAGGGCTACCAATGCATTGCAATATCATAGGAGATTGTGATAATGTTGTCTTGAATGCCTTTGTTTCACATAAATGGTGGATGGGTGGTTGATACATAGACCTTTGTTACGCTAGGTACTTTTCTTTCCCCTTCATGGGGGAGAAAGCAATGTAGATATTTGAGGAGAATGAAGAGTGACCTTCAATTCATATAATGTATGGCATTGATTGGTAGGGTGGCATGACATGTCTCAAAGGGTTCATGGGGGGTTCACCCTAGGGGGAGTTGTAGTTGTGGGGACTTTCCACATACTTTCTTCTTTTGTTTTTTTCCCTTCCTTCTTCGTGACTCTCGTGTCCTTGTGTAAGGTGGTGAGTCCCAAAGATGAAAGGTCCTCTGTAATTGGGGCCAATGTAATTTAGTTTATAGGAGAAATTATTGACATAGTTGATATGGAAGGTGGTGAAAGATGCCAAACGATCATTGCCACAACCATGTTGGGCAAGGTGAGTGTCGCCATCACTTGGTGTGAGAAAAAACCAAGTGGGGGTTAAAGGAAGTGGGTTTGAGTTAGCATATGATAAAAAGGGTGTATCACTCATAAGATCCATCTCTGGTTTCATGGTTTTGGATTGGTTGCCTTGAGAAAATTCACTAGAAGAAGTTGTTACTATGCATACAGAAGTTTTTGTAAGAAAAGGCATGACTAGGTGGTCTCATGGGTAGGTACTACGGAGTGTGGAACATTTGAAGATTTCAGGCCCAACCTCTATGATAGAGGTTATTAGTTCTTGTTGGGATACCACAAATGGTAAAACATTATCAAGGGAGGGGGAGGCCCTTGACTCGTAGTGTGTTAATTGGTTGATTGTTATGATCTTTTCATTATGGGGAAAGTGTTGGATAAAATTATCCGTAATCAAAGATCATGTGATGACAAGACAGGATTGGGATACAAGTCCACATTCATTATAGGTTCAAGCTCCATGACAACAAAAGATGAACAAAATACCTATGCATATATCGTTAAGGGCCCTATCAAGGAAGAGGAAAGAATGCTTGCAAAAGAGAAGGTTCAACATCAGAAGATGCAAAATCAACAACCTGCAAAGGAAGGTATTTGGAAAACAGTATCACATAGAAGACCCCCACTCACAGGTATCACGCTATTTTCCTTGGTGTGTGTTATTCTTGCAATCATTTTGGACACAAAGCTATGGATTATAAAGATTATGCTAGGAACAAATGCAACAATGGAAGTTACTCTAGGAGTGATTATCCTAAAAAATCTCAGGAAAGGTACAACTGCAATTTTAACAAGTTTGGATGCCTAAATAATGAAGTAGGATGTTATAAATGCAATGATTTTGGACATGTATCAAAATAGTGCATTTTGAACACACCTACAAGGAAGCCAAAGCATGATTCAAATGTTCCTCCAAAAGAACCTCCAAGAGTTTGGAAGAAGAAAGATGAACATTGCGTGATTGCTCTAAAAGCCTAGAGTAAGAAAACTGTATGGCATGTCGACAGTGACTACTCAATACACATGATAAAGGATAAAAATAAATTTTTATCTCTGCAAAAAGAAAATGATGGTACACTCTCATTTGGAAATGATGGTTCAACTAAGGTTATAGGAAAGGGTATTGGTAAGCTCGAAAGTAAGAAATCCATGGTAGAAGACGTTTTTCTCATTGAAAACATGAACCATAACTTGCTAAGTTTGAGTCAAATGTGTGATCGAGGACACATGCTTCTATTTGACTCAAAGAGATGTGAAATAAGAAGGGAAAAATTAGGTAGATTAGTGGCAAAGGAAACATGGACTCCAAACGATATATGTACCTTGGATGAAATTGGAAAGGAAGTTTATTTCTTCACAAAGGAGGATGAAAGTTGGCTCTAGCACAAAAGGAGGGGACACATAAATTTTGATAACCTTATCAAAGTCATTAGAAAGGAAGTTGTAAGAGAAATGCCAAAAATTTCAAAACCAGCAAGTAACATGTGCATGCACTATAGGCATGGAAAACAGATAAAGGTTGAATTCAAGACCAAGGAAAATTCCACTTCAAAACCATTAGAGTTGATACATGCCGATATATGTGGTCACATGAGAACCAAAGGACTTGAAGGTGAACAATACTTCGTGTTATTTATCAATGATTACACCAGAATGACAACAATAAGTTTTCATAAGAACAAGTTAGAAGCATTTGAATGTTTCAGAATCTACAAAGAGATGATTGGAATAAAAGTGATCTAAGAATCAAGTGTTTAAAATCGGATAATGGAGGAGAATTTACATCCAAATGATTTCAACACTTCTATGAAGAACAAGGGATAAAAAGATAATTATTGGTTGCAAGGACACCACAATAGAATGGAGTCGCTAAAAGAAAAAATATAATGGTAGAAGAAATGGCTAGGACTACGTTGAATGATTCCAAAATACAATGTCTTCTGGGTTGAAGCAATGGAGATAGTTCTGCACATTTAAAACAATGGAATTCTTAGAAGCAAAATTGGCAAGACCCCGTATGAATTATGGAACGGGAGACCAGCAAACCTCAATCACTTCAGAATCTTCGAAAGCAAATACTACATAAAGAGAGAAGAAAAAAAGATCGGAAAATTTGACTCTCGAGTAGATGAAGGCATATTTGTTGGATATTCACACAAAAGCAAGGCATACAAATGTGATAATTTGAGACTCGACAATATAGTTGAAAGCATCAATGTAACATTTGATGAAGTTCATGGATAAAAGGCCAAGCAAGGAGGCTCATCTTCAAGGTAACAAGAAACAAAAGAACCAGGACAAGAAGGAAGAAGAACACTTATACGAAGAGTCAACTGTCAACCAGGAAGAGGTAGAAGATAACCAAAAGGCACCTCCTAAAACTATCAAACGTAATACCAGAAGAATCATCCATCAGAACAAATCATTGGTGATATGAAGGTAGGAATAAGAACCAGAAGAAGCCAGAAAATACACATGCAAGAATAAGGAAATCTCACACTCTTATCCACGGTTGAGCTTAACATATTTGAAGAAGCCAACCATCATGAGGATGGGATCAAAGTCTTGGAGGAAGAACTAAATAATATTGAAAATAATAAAACATGGGAATTTTTTCCAAGACTTAGGGACAAAAATGTTATTGGCACAAAATGGGTCTTCAGGAACAAGCTGAATGAAGATGGATAGGTGACCAGGAACAAAGCAAGATTGGTATGTAAAGGGTATGCACAGGTTGAAGGAATAAATTTCAAAGAGGCATTTTCCCTTGTTTCCAAGATGGGAGTTACGAGGATGTTCCTGGCCTATACTTGTTCAAGAAAATTTAAGGTTTTTCAGATGGACGTTAAATCAACCTTTCTAAATGGAGAATTGGAAGACGAATTTTACATAGAGCACCCCTAAGGATTCTTACTTACAAAAAAGAAAGACCATGCATGTAGATTGAAGAAAGCCTCGTATAGTCTTAAACAAACTCCTAGAGATTGGTATGCATGTTTGGACAAGTACTTGCAACAATAAGGTTTCATGAAAGGAAGTGTTGATAGCAACTTCTACATAAAGATTGAACATGACAGCTTGACTCTCATAGAGGTATATGTGGATGACATCATCTTTGGTAGCGATGATGATAAGCTAAGTAAGAAATTTACCAATCATATGCAAAGTGATTTTGAGATGTCCTTACTTGGTGAGTTGGCCATCTTCTTGGGACTCCAAATATCTCAGGAAGATGATGAAATATTCATTTCTCAAACCAAGTATATCAAGGAAATGTTGAAGACGTTCAAAATGAAAGATTGTAAACTAGTTAACACTCCCATGGTGATTGGTTACAAGTTGAGCAAGGACGATGAGTCCAAGTAAGTAAACTATAGATTGTATAGATCGATGATTGGTAGCTTATTGTATGTGATAGCTTCAAGACCATATGTGAAGCAGGCGGTTAGGCAAGTGGCACAATTCCAAGCAGCACCAAAAGAATCACCTTCACTTGATGGTCCTCGTCATGTCAATTCTAATGGTAGGTGGCATGCCTCATAACTCCTCATGGTTGAGGAGATATGTCCATCCAAATTTTATGCTTCGAATAGATGGTCAATGTCCCCAAAATGAGATGAAGTGGAAATTCAACAATTGGCTAAATATTTGTTCAAATATTAAGGCCAAGAAGATTTTTTCTATTAAGGGACTTAGCTAAATATTTTCTTAAGGTCAAACTTGGTTACAAAAAGTGGATTATATGAAGAGCATATTAAAAGTTGTTTAAAGGTTAAGTCAGCCCTAATGTCCATTGCGATTTTTTGCTCCAAAATTTCATTGTTTAAAAGTCAAATTTGAAATTTTCCCTCCAAGTGATAAAGTTGACCTCCCTATCGATGTCTCCTCAAAATCATTATAAATATAGGTCATTTTCTCTTCATTTGTACACAAGAAAATGTATTCATCCATGTGGTCTTTTGCAACCTTTTGGAGTCACGCCAAGCTAAAGAGAAGGCCAAGTTTGAAGAAGATTTTTGGGTCAAATTTTCATATCTCTTTGTTATGGTTCTTCGTTGGGTTTTCAACATCTTCTAAGGCCATACAACCTTTTTCTTGAAGTTGATCCAAGTGGAAAATTATGAGTTATATTTGAAAATATTTGAGTCTGGTTCATGCCTACTCGCCCCTTAATGGCAAGGATTCTGACGAAAAATTTTATTATTTCTAAGGTATTTGTAGAGAGGATTAGTTCATACTTCCTAAGGCCATTCGACCCTTTTTCTAAGGTAGCTATTTTTATTCACACATGCCATCTAAGGATAAATCTAAGCCTAAAATGGCAGTAAACTAGCAATTCTATGGGAAATTTTATAGGAGTCTCTATGCAAACTTTAAGGACCAATGCATGCGAATTAAAGCAAGACTTAGTGATAATTTGGAAACCTCAATGGCACTTGAATTGAAGCATAATTGTACTATGTTCCTGAGGCCTCTTATGTACACCTTCAAGACTTATTTCAATATTTCATAAGTCAATTCGAGGCAAATTTTTATGTCATAGTGTTACATGTTTCAAGGCTAATTCAAACCTCCTTTGGCTTTGTTTCAAAGGTATTTTTGGCATCAAATTCACAGCGTTTTGGGGCAAACTCTAAGCCCTAATCTGAGCTACCTAAAGTAATTTCCAGTAAGGTTTAATCTCATATCAATATTACTCCTTGGCTGAATCATTAAGGAATTGAAACAAATTACTCTTATGATTGATCTAAGTCTCTATGGATTGTTTTCATCTCATCATTGTGGTAGCTTCAACTTGACTTTTATGAATAAGTGTTTCACTGGGTTATTTGTCGCAGACTTTCATTGTTAATTTGTGGACTATTTTAGAGTGTTTCCAAATGTCTTTTAAGATCAATTTTGTTATAGTGCTTGGACTTTAGTAGCTATAAGATCATTGATACATTTCACACCTCATTGAAGTCTTAGGTTATCATTCATTGAGAGGCTTCACTTACAACAGTGAAAACCATGTGTTGAGGGAAAAAGCGTCAATGTACCAGAATATGAGGACAAGATACGGGTAGAGAAGGTAAAGGTCAAATTAGTATCCTTGGTAGTTAGTAAACTTAAGTGCATCTTCAGGCACAATTGTGACACACTTTGCATCAGCAGATCTGAATGCATCATCTGGCACAATAGTGGCACATATTTCATCAGAAGACTTGAGGTACATGTTTTTTTATATTCAATTACATTTTGAAGCAGTTATGAAGAAGTTTGATTCTACAATACCTTTTTTAAGCATACATTAGCAGAAAGGGTTTCATAGAATATTTTTGTAAGTGGGTCATTGTCCCTTGTACAAGAGCCCACATTTTTTTTGTGTGGTGCAAGCCAAGAGAGTGAATTCTCCTTCAGGTTGCAACCTGAAAATACTTCATGGTGGTACTAGGGCAAGTTGGAGTTTGCAGGGTGTTGAAGCATCCTTTCAGTTGGAGCTGATAAAACTAGGGCATTGGAGCGTCATTGTACTAAGTTGGAGCTGGTAAAACTAGGGTGTATGAGAATCCTTCTAGGAGTTGGAGCTTCCTGATAAATTGAATGTTTTTCTAGGGTACTAGGAAGTTAGAGCTTCCTTTTCAATTGGAGTTGATTTTTCTTTTACACTCATAAATTATTAGAAAAGCATTCCATGGTTTTTTCCCGAGATGGGTTTCCACCTAAAAATTTGTTGTGTACTACTCTTGTGATGTGTTGATGAATAATGTTCTATTGTTCATGCTCTAAAATTTTATAATTAACCATATTAAGTGAAGTATTAATTCACCCCCCTCTCAAGATTCCCAAAATCGTCAACTAAACAAGAGGTTGACCCATTGGCTTCATGAATTACTACACCATTACATTCACTCGAGTTGTTGTGCCCCAATAACTTATACAATATCCTAATACCTCTCTTCATTACAATTTCTTCATCAACCATCTTACATGAACCCTTCTTGAATACGATATGCACACCTACATCACCCATTCAACTAATAGATATCATATCTTTAACCAAATATTAAATATGTAGTACCCATGGCATTTTTCTACTCCAACCATCCTATAGAACCAATCAAACATGACCTTGATTGGATATCATGATAGTCGAGCCATCCCCTAAATAGGACTTCCCTCCATAATATTCCTTGTATTCACATTACTACTTCCTATTGTGTCATATTATTGGATGCTCTTGTGTAATAAACCATGCTTCGTGATCTAAATGTGTACATGTTAAAGCTAAATACACCACTCCTCCTTTATATGAAGGAGTTATCCTTTTAGTCAACTTCTCATCATATCCCTTGTTCTATTTAATAATATTCGACTTACAATACTTTTTATAATGTCATGTTTTACTACATTTCCAACATTTTCTTGTCGACTTAGTCTAACACTTAGATATTCCTTTTGATCTACATCTCCCTTTATAGAATTTTCCTTTTCCTCTATCTATTGGTTAACCTCTCATTGGTAGTATATATTTGGTTGATCCTTCCATGTTCTGTTAGTTCATCTCCTTTGATAATAGAGATGTTACCACATCATCAAGAGTCGTTGTGGTTGTATTTCTCCCAATAGCCACAACTAGACTATCCCATGAGTCTTGAAAAGAACACAATAGGTTAATACAATTTTCTTCTTTTGTAATATAGATATCCACAGTCAATACTTCATCATAGTATTAAATGCATGCATGTGTTCTATGGATGAATCGCCCTCTTTCATCCTCGAAAGGCATATTTTCTTCTTAAGGAAAAACTTATTAAACAACGACTTCAACTGGTATAAGTTGTGTTAGGAATAAAATCATAGAAAAACAAAATAAAAATTAATGCAAAAATAAAACATACAATGAAACGGGCTCAGCAACAAGAACCCTTGCGATTGTAGCCCTCTGTTTCTTTTGTAATCTAGTTTGGTCATCGCCCCAACTGCTAAGGTTCGACACTGCCATGACTCTTACTTGTTGCTTGGTTATCTTTCATTTTTGTTGTCTTGCCTCCTATTGTGCCTTATTTCTTCGGAAGAGAGTCAGGGGGACTGGGATACGGTGGCTTCTTTGGCATTGTATATCTAGTTTCAAGCCTCTTTTTCTACTACTTCCTAGGTCTTTCGAAGAGATTTGAGTGGGCTAGGTTGTGACAGCTTCATGGTCATCTTATCCCTGGTTCCGTGTCTCTCTTTTGGTTAGAGTGGAGGTGGGAGTTTGCAGGTGTGTGTTCATGGTGGTTTTAAGTTGTCTTGGTCAAGTTAATTTTCATGGATTGTTGTTTCCATAGCTAGTGTGTTTATTGTTTTCCTCCAAGCATATCTATGTCACAGGTTCTATGAGTTATCTTAGGCTCTCTATGTGACCTATGTTCAAGTTTCTTTCGATCAAGGTTTCAAGTTTGTTGCCCTTTCTGGGTTGTGGCAAGCCTGCGTGTTTGGCCCTTCTGGAGCCACTGGTTTTGTGGGGATCCTCTTGTATTGATGGCGACTCATTTATGGGATTGGTTTGTGTTCCCTCTGGGGCTTTTTGTTGGGATTGCATGCCCTACTTCTTCTTTTTCAAATCTACGGCCTAGGGTTGTCTCTAGGGTTTTTTTTATGTATTCCCTTAGGCGCTTCTTGGTGGGCCTGTGTTCTTTGCCCGCTTGTTGGATTTTCAACCATTTTTTTGTATAACTGTGAGGCGTTTTTTTGGTAGGATTTTTGGTTGATTTGTCTGTAATGCCCTCAGGCATCTGTAAAATGTAATTTATTCCTTGTTTTCAGGTTGAATAAAATTACAATTTTTTCCTTGAAAAAGAAAAACATAGAATGAAACAATACAAAGGAGACATCAATATGGTAGTTTACCCAATTTGTGTTACGTCCATGGTGAAACACTCAATCCTTCCTTTTACTCCATCCAAAAAGACGATGGGATTCTCACTTGCAACACATCCACTACAACTTCCTCTTCTCTCTCTATTACAATGTTATCTCAATAATACACATTCACAATACAATTCCCTCATAAAAAAAAAGGTTACCTTCTAGGGAAAAAAAAATTCTTAATGTAGCATCTACTATTAGATTTGTGTCCTAATGATGGATGGTTTAAATTGACTTTGAAATTACAAGGTTTTGCATGACACATTTTCCGAAAAAAAATCTCTTTAGGGACATTGCTCTTAAACCCCCTCTAGGGGGGGATCTAAAGAGTTGTAATCGCCACCCATAGACCCCTTAGTGACAATAACAGGAGGGGAATATCCCATACATGCCTCATTAGGAAATGGAATCCAAACATGGGTAAAAAGGAGACCTCTAAATTGGGAAGATAATCATGCTCCACAACCAAAATTCTTCCATCTGGACATTGATTACAAAAACTCAATTGTTATTGCACATGTTGGACTATGCTTCAACTTTGGACCTGGCTAGTTTCTCATCTTCATCATCATGCTTGAAGACCAATTAAACTAATTATAAACTTAGTTTCTCCTTGGTTACTACTTTCGTTAACATGTCTAGAATATTCTAGCTAGTATGTATCTTTTCTAGCTTTAATCGTCCCTTTTCCAAAATTGATTGTATGAGATAGTACTTGAGTTATATATGCTTAGTCTTAAAATGAAAAGTTGGGTCATTCTCAATATTACTATAGAACATTCTATTCTTCTCCTTCCTTCCTAATTCCTCCATGAACCTAGGTAACCAAATCATATCTTTACTAACCTCTATAGCAATGACATACTCTACTTTTGTTATTATAAGTGTGACTACTCTTTTCAATTTTGAAATCCAACTTACTACTATTCCACTTATAGTAAAAATGTACCCTATGGTGCTCCTCCTACTATCTATATCACCTTCCATATCTGAGCCAACATATCCATGTAGAGTAATGATTGAACGTCCAAATCATAGTTCCTAAGTACTAGTACCTCTCAAATACCTGAGAATCCACTTTACTATTGTCAATGTTCTTTACCTAGATTGTTCGTATAATGTCTCACAACTCCCACTACATGTGCAATATCTAGCCTTGTGCACAACATCACATACATCAAGTTGCCAATTGCTGATAAATATGGAATTTTGTACATGTAGTCTATCTCATCCTGTCTCTTGGGACACATCTCCTTAGTCAATTTACAATAGCTAGCCAAATTTGTACTAATTGTTTTTGCATCTTTCATTTTAAAAAATTTCAACACCTATTCTATGTACTCACTCTAAGACAATCTTAATCTATGATTTTTCTTGTCTCTTTTTATTCTCGTACCAAGTATTTGCTTTGTAACACCTAAATCTTTCGCATCAAATGAATTAGCTAATTCTCTTTTGATCACATTTATAGCATGAATATTAGACCTTGCAACAAGCATGTCATCTACATACAATAACAATATAATATAGCTACCATTACCTTTTCTCTTAAAATAAATACAGTGGTCACATTGACATCCACAAAAACCTTGTTATGTCATAAACCTATCAAATTTCAAATACCACTGCATTGAAGCCGATTTTAAACCATACAAGCTCTTCTTTAGTCAACATACTAATTTTTTATTCCCTTTAGCCTCACATCCTTATGGCTATTACATATAAATCTCTTCATCCAGGTCCCCAATGAGAAAATTTGCCTTTACATTTAACTATTCAAGATGAAAATATTCTATTTCCACTAAACTTAGAATTGTTCGAATTGAAGTGATTTTGACGATAGGAGAAAATATTCCATCAAAATCTACACCTTCGTTATGGGCAAACCCCTTTACGACAAGTCCTTCATTGTACATATTTTGGCTTCCATATTATTCCTTCAACCTACAAACCCATCTATTATGCAATACTATTTTACCTACAGGAACGAGACCAAGTCCCAACTCTAGTTGTGTACCAAAAAGTCTATCTCTTCTTTCATTCCTTGCTCCCATTTATTTCTATTTTCTACTTGCATTACTTCTTCATATCTTTTTGGTTCACTAGAAATAGTCAACAATACATTATAGAATGAAGGAAAGTATCATTCAAGTGACTACTTAGCCTTGTTGATCTTCTAGCAACACATGTAGGAGTTTGAGGTATCTATTGTTTTTGTTGTTAAACCTTTTGATTTTCTGGCACCTTTGGAATTTCTTCTTTTTATGATTTCTTCAAGCGCTATGAATTATGTGTTTTCCTTCTCCCTTTTCTTTCTCTACAGTTGATATTTGTGCATGATCTTCTCATTGAATACCACATCTCGAATTCTAATGATTTTTTTTTTCATAATCCCATAAGTGATATCCAAAAACATTCACTGCATGTCTATTAAAAGTACACTTCTTGGATTTTGCCTCAAGCTTTATTCTATTTTCTTTATCAATATGGACAAATTCTTCACAACAAAATTCTCTAGAAATGAGTAGCTTACCTTTTACCTGGCCATCCCTCCTCCAGAATGCCACCAGCCAAGGAACTTGAAGGTCCCCTATTTGTTAAGTAAACAATAGTATCAATAACATCTACCCAAAACTACAAGGGAAAATGTGCATGCAAATTCATACTCCTTGCACACTCCATAAGTGTCCTACTCATCTTTTTTGACACACCATTTTCTTGTGGTGTTCCTAGAATTGTCTTCTCTTTATGAGTCCCATGTTATGAATAGTAACTATAAAACTCCATGTTGCAATTTTCTCCTCCATTATTTGATCTGATACCCTTCAACTTATTTCCTCTCTAATTCTCAACCAAAAATTTCCATTTCTTAAAAGTATCAAAGACATCAGATTTGTTTCCAATGCAATAAACCCAAGTTTTCCAAGTAACATCATCAATAAAAGTAACATAATAATAAGAGCCACCAAATGATACCTGAGTTGGTCCCCATGCATTTGTATGCATAAGCTTTAAGTTTTCACTCTTCTTTTCCTTCCCAAATTTCAGAAATTTAACTCTTTTGTGTTTTCTATAAACAAAATGCTCAGAGAAGTCCAAATCAACCTTCTTCAAATCTAGCAATATTTTTCCTTAAGTGCAAAATTTGCATCCCCTTCTCACTATGTTGTAATTCTATATTTTCTATTGTAGAAGCTAAAGCAATAAAAAGGTTGTTATTACCAATACATAAATACAATGTACCTACCTTATCTCACTTTTCTATTATCAAATATCCTCTAGTGACTTCCTGTGAATTTCCTCTAAATGTGACTGTACAACCTTAACTTTGTTGAATAGTGTAACTAGGTTTGGTCTTCATAATGACATATGTAATTGTGATTTTATGTAATTGAAGCAAAGAAGAAAAATAAAATTATTATTGTAATGCTCGTCTCATAGTTTCCTTAAGAAAGGAATTTTATTTTTAGGTAAGGCTCCCATTGTGAGCCCTTAGGATTGGTAATAAAGTCAAATTGAGTTAATGTCATGTATGAAGGACCCTTCTTGGGCATGTTACATATTTGTATGAGTCATTAAAATAATAAAAAGGCCCTCCAAGACCAATCTAAAGCATCTCCTTCAAATCGGCTTCCAGATGGAGTAATAGATCTACACCAAAAGACATGTCATCTCACCCACAATTCAGGTCGACTAATTTGATGGGAAAACTACTATAAATAGGGAAACTCGGCCTCATTTCAGATATAGAATTTTGGTCAAGAAGAAGTCTACAATAAAAGGTGTGAAAATAACTAATAAAGGAGTGTCATAATCAGTGAAGAGGAGGAAAGGAAAAGCAAAGTCTTTAGCATTGTTTTTGGGTCTATTTTGGGCTTAATCACACCACACATGCAAAGTATATAAGCCTTCTATTGCAGAAGAATTTGAAGTATTGTAGTCCCATTTGAAGTTCAAGTCAAGGAGAAGACTAAGGAGTATCTCAAGACGATTTTTAAAGGAAGAAAACTCCACCAAGAGCAAGGATAATCAAGGGTCAAAGTTGGTCAACCTCATGTGCTAAGGGTTTTTGAATTAGGGCTGAAAAGGGTAGCAGGTATGAAGCAGAGAAAAAGGAACTTGAATTTTGAAGGGTAGCCAAGAAGGAGGAAGAAGGAAAGGTTGGAATATTGTTGAATCAAGCAAGAAGTATCTCATCAAGGAAGCTTTGTGTCTTGGTATTGGAGTGGAAAATAGGTCAAGGTTCTTGGTCTTCGTATTTGTCAATTGAAGTCTATATAGAAAAGAAGAATTTATTTGGGTTTTCCTCTCAAGTGGGAGAGGTTTTGGCCCCAGCTGATAGCCTATATCCTTTGTCTCTTGTCTCTTTGTTGTTTATGCATTGGTAGATGTTTGATGAAGAAGAACACTATAATAATCTAATGAAATAGAATATCCTAATCTAAAGAAGTAAAAAAGCATTCACAAGCAGTTATCAATAGAAGAGAAATCACCTAATTTCTATGCCCTAGATTTCTCAACACACTTCCCAACTTCCTTTATGAAATTAGATTTATTCTTAAATAAGGAACATGTATTAAGTCTTTCAACAACCACTGGTTTCCAATATGTAATTTAATCCATGCCTAGCTCTTTCCCACAATTTTACATGGTTTATCACCATCCAAATAAATATGTCTAAATCACCTTGAACATAATCTTCAAAATTTTTCCTATGGGGTGTGGCATGAAATGAAGCCCCTAATTCTATCACCCAAGAATCAATAATGCTATCTATTGAAAGGATGAAAGCATCTTGTAACACGTCACTTGCTACATTTACTTCCTTACTATTCTCATGTTGTCCATCTCCATCCTTTTTTCTTTTAGAGATCAATATTCTTTATTCTTGTGTCCTTTATTCCCACAATGCTAGCATTCCAACCTCCCTCTGGATTGGATCTACCTCCCTTAGACTTTCCATTATTCCTCGGTCCCTTTCCTCTCTCCCTTTGTTTTCCCCTGTTTTCTATAGTCAAAGTATTACTTGACATCTCTCATGTGCTTTTTTGTCGCATTTCCTTGCTAAGGATAACACCAATAACATCATCAAACTTTAAAGTGTTTGAACCAAAGACATAATTACTCACAATCATGACCAAGCCCTTCCTGCTTTCTCGCAATGAACAAAAAATGAAAAGATCCCTAACCTCATCACTGAAGCTTACTCCTATGAAACTTAATTGAATGGTGACCATGTTATTTAAATGATTAGAAACAAATCCATCTTTTGACATCTTCGTATTAAATAAATGATTCATAAGAAATACCTTGTTGGAAGTTGAGGATGTTTCATACAGTTTAACCAATAACATCATCAAACCCTCTGTTGTCTCTTCTTTTGAAATGTTGAATGCCTCTTATGCTACCAAGCATAGTCATATTGTTCCTAATGCCTTTTGTTGAGAATTTCTCATACTTTGTCTTTCATTGTCATTGGCTTCTTTGTTATTCCACCCAATGGTAGAAAAATATATTTTTTAATTTAGATAATATTATATTTTCATATTCCATAGTTGGTATTTTTTGTTGTTAAACTTCTCGATTGTAAAACCTTCTTCCACCATTTCTCTCACTCGAACTAGGAACCCTCCTTTCCTATGGGTTTTATCATCCGAATAAACCTTGGGAACTGATACTAGTTGTTAGGAATAAAGTCAGAGAAATAAAATTAAAATGAACGTGAAAAAAGATACATAAAATGAAACAATACAAACGAGACACCAATATATGTGATTCACCTAATTTGACCTACACATGAAGAATTATCTGATCCTTTATTTTATTCCAACCAACAAAATGAAGGGATTACAACTTGCAACATCATCTTCTCTTTGTCACAGCCTTCTCTCTCTCAATGATAGTGTTATCTCAATAATACGTAGTCATAATGTAATTACTTCATTAAAAAAGGGTTTCATTCTAGGGAAAAAAATCCTAACATAATATATATCATTACATATGTAACCTAATGATGAATAATCCATATTGATTATGAAATTACAATATTTTACAAGGAAAATTGTTCAAATTTTCTCTTTGGGGGTGTTTACCCTAAACCTCCACAAGGGGTCCTCTAAAGACTTGTTTCCACCCCCCTTCGACCCCCTAGTGACAATAGTAGAGGAGAAACCCCCCCTACTCTCTTCATTAGGAATTAGGATCCAAACATAGCTAAAAAAGAACTCTAAATTAGGAAGATTACAATCTCCACAACCAACAAGTTGGGCCCCACTTATCCCACAAGTCTTGGCAAGGTCTTCCCCTAGGACATTTAATAATATTGAAAATGCAATACAAAGTAAAATCGTACTCCTCACTTTTCTTTTGAATTTTTCCCAATATTTCATTATATGGATTTGTGCTCTAAGTGTCATCCCAGTGGAATGAAAGAGGAACTCTTTTTATACATAAGTTTTGTTTAAAAATAAAATAACAACCAATAAATGAGATCCACAACTTTCTCGTGTGGTTTGCTAACAACTAGCAAACAATTAATGACTCATACATAATTCTGAAAAACTTATTAACAATTCAATTAATCATGCATAATAATTTCAAAATTATTTCCATATCCAATAGAGTTAACGATATTCCAAATTCATGGCATATCTTAGTGGTTGTGAATTGATCCAAACTGAAATAATGGAACAACAACTATGTAACAACATCAACACAAGTTTTCAATAAGCTCAAGGTTTCAGTGGTTCATGTTTTCAGTGTCGACTTGTGGTTCCAATGGACATAGTTGCAGTAACGAGTTGCTACACCAGAGTTTTAGTAACAAGTTATGGCATTAGATTTGCATCAAGAAGTTGCAGCACTAGAGTTGCAGTGCCAAAGTTGTAGCAATTGTGAACAAGATACCCCTTGTCTCGATGTTACAATTTGCACAACAACCTTTTTGACACTTTTTCCTTGCACATTAACTCAAATTTAAATGCAAATATGATATTTTTCCAATGCTTAATCATAAATTCATGTAAAATACTAAGGAAATGCAATGAAAAACAATTTATGTCTAAATCCCACTTATAAATATTAATAGAGTAATACAATGTCGTAGAAAAGTGAAAAGGAATTATGTATAGGGAAAAAGGATGTAAAAAGATGCCAAATATAAGGCTTGTCATTTCCCCTAGCCAAAAAGGTTGCACGTCCTCGTGCAACCTAGTACCTTTGTATTAGCCATATTGTAGGGACACTTCCCTTTTCATTGCATACCTCTTTCTGTTAATATTTTTCATTTGCCTCAAATGCTTGTTTTGAATTGTGAGAAAGCATCCTTAAACTTTAAAATTAGCATCTTGAAACAATTTTAATTAGCTTGCAACACATATAATGGAGTTGCAACAAACCTAGACAAGGAGTTGAAACAAGAGCGTTGGAGGAGTAGTAGCAAGCCTCTTATACCGATTTTCTATGAAGATCTACAAGCATAATTGTTCTATTTCACTCATTTTCCAAAAAGAAATCATGACTATTTGATGCAAAGATTTCAAGATATAGACAAATACTTCTCTACAAATAAAATTGGGGTAGTAGCAGTAGTGTTATAATAATAGTAGAAACAACGTCATAATAGTTTAAGTCTTATGACATGATGATGTTTCATTTCATGTTGTCGGTTCTTGTATAGCATCAATAATGATTCTTTATGTCATTATTGCTATTAGACTTCCTTATTAAAAAATTGTTGATTTCTATTGTACACATCCAAAAACTATGTCATGTTGTACTACAACATATACTTATGTAGGAATGACATCTATAATGGCTTCTTTCTCTTGCATATTCTTGTGGAACAACTTATTCCTCTGTAAGTGATAATTTTATTTCGTTTCCCCCAAATTGAAAATGGGCTATGATGTAATGTGGACGTGGAGATGTTCATGGATCAAGCAAGAGAAATGGCATTAACAAATGTTGAATGCCCCTTTCAACTATTTTTTTTGTTGTTGCTTCTTGTTGAGCAATAATGTCTTCATTTTATCTAGTTGATGGTTCTCGTATTGTAGCAATAATGGCCTTTATTGTTCTTGTGATTGGTTCTTGTGTGATAACAAGAAGGTTTTCTATTTTTCTTACTGCTAGTTCTTATGTGACAACAACATGATTTTTTTATTTTTCTTACTACTAGTTTTGGTGTAGCAGTAGCAAGCCTTCATAGGGGAGCTTGTAATTCTTCTCATGCATGGATATTGGTGTGGATTTAAACAAGAATGGTGAGGTAATGTTATGGGAAATAATGATAGTTACAGTGTCCACCATTAAAAATTGGCATAGGATAAGGAAGTTGGGCATAGGTATAAGTGATTTTCCAGATACAAATACATAGCATTCAATGAATTTATATTAAATTAAAGAAAAGAAGCACACCTTCACCTACTTAAGAGGTGCTATAGAAACTAACTGCTAGATGTTGTAGCAACTAATTGATAGGTGTTGCAACAACTCACTAGTAGAATTTGCAACAACTGATTGATGGGTGTTGCAACAACTGACTAGTAGATTTTGTAGCAACTGATTAATAAGTGTTATATCAACACCTAGGACAACACTTATAGCAACACCAACTATTGTAACAGCTTATCTGGAACAATGTCTCACGAATTTTACAACATGTGTATGATAGCCTATGATGGTTCACAATGATGAAACATTTTGCGATAAAGAACAATTTAAAGCTTGGATTCTTGCATCACCATGTGAGTTGTAAACTAATCTCTCGAAAAACCTTTTGTGTGAAACTTGTCAATCCTTATTCAAAGGGCAGTTGAAACTTGAAGATGAACTTCTATTCTTATTTGCAAGATATTTTATGCCAATAAGTAGGTTTCCATACAATATATCTCCAACTGCGCCTAGAGGGTTTTCACAATTCGATTCTTTTTTATTCTTTTTTTAGGAATGTCGAACAACAGAATGATTTTCAAACATCCCAAGGTCTCATGGTGCCTGAGATAGGTTTTCACCATCACTATTATTAAGGAAAGAGATAATAAAACACAAGAACTCAACATTGTAAGTGAACTAAGTCACTTTATTACACGGGTTTGGGATGGTATGAGTGGGAAGTGGCAAATGATTAGGCTGAAGTTGTGATTTAGTGATAGTGAAAAGGACTAGGCTTCAAGGATAGTCACATAATCACAAGAACCTCATAAACCTCGGTATGCAATTATTTTGAACCGTAGAGGAGGAAATACATGGGCATACAATACTTCTAATGAATGAACATGATAAATAGTAGGTCTCATCGATGAATAGTGTGTTGCGTCCTTGGACAAGTTTGTGATAGATTTTATTGATGATATATTGGTATATTCCAAGAATGATGAGGAGCATGTAGAGCACTTGGAAGTAGTATTGAGATTGTTGAGAGAGCATCAGTTGTATGCCAAGCTCAATAAGTGTAGTTTCCTTTAGTCATAGATTCATTAATTGGGACATGTTGTTTCTAAGGAGGGGATAACATTGGATCTAGAAAAGACTAAATCTATTATGGAGTGGCCAACTCCAAGGAATGTGGATGAGGTCAGATCATTCATGGGACTAGTGGGTTATTACAGGTGATTCATTAGGACCTTCTCTAATATTGGCTATCCTATTACATCCTTGCATAGGAAAGGGAATAAGTTCAAATGGAATTTGAGTGTGCAACTAGTTTTGATCAGTTGAAGCAGTTGCTTACCAATGCTCTAGTTTTGAAGATTGTAGATCCTAATAAGGAGTTTGTGGTTTGTACATATGCTTGCAAGGAATGACTTGGTGGAGTCCTGATGAATGAAGGATGGGTGGTTTACTGTGAGTCAAGAAAGATGAATGAGCACGAGTAGAACTATGTGACTTATGATCTTAAGTTGGCATTGGTCATTCATACATTAAAGATGTGGAGACATTATCTCCTTGGAAAGAGGGTCATCTTGTTGAGAAATCATAGTGAACTGAGGTATTTGTTTGACCAACCTAATTTGAACGCAAGGCAAGATAGATGGTTGGCTACTCTTAGTGAGTTTTATTTTGAGATCAGGTACATACAAGGCAAAGAAAATAGAGTTGCGGATGCTCTCAGTAGGAGAGTGTAGGTGAATCATATTTTAGCTATGAGCTCTTATGGGACATATTTACAGGAGCAAATCTTACTTGCAAGACAACATGATGAGAAGTATCAATAGTTGAAGTATAGATTGCAACAGCAGGGTGAGGGTGATCGGTATGAGGAGTATCACCTCACAGCAGATGGCTTCGTCAGATTCAAGAGCAGGATCGATGTGCTGGATAACAATGAATTGAAGAAGCTAATTTTGAGAGAGTTTCATGTTAAGCCATATTCAGTCCACTCGGGAAACCAAAAGACCTTGACATCTGTTAAGAATTTCTACTATTGGCTGAACTTGAAGAAAGAGGTGGTTGAGTTTGTTGTGAAGTGCTTGGATTGTTAGCAGGTGAAAGTTGAATGCAAGCATCTAGCTGATTTGTTGCAACCTATTCTGATTCCAGAATGAGAATGGGAGGTCAGTTCCATGGACTTCATTACATGACTTCCTAGGACATCAAAGCAACATGATTCCAACATGGTTGTGGTTGACATGTTGAGCAATGTAACTCACTTCATTACACTGAAGTATACTAATTCAGCTAGTGAGGTAGCTCAGATATTCATCAAGGAGAGTGAGGTTGCATGGTGTTCCAAGAATATTATATCAGATAGAGATGTTAAGTTCACTTCCACGTTTTGGAAGGAGTTGTTCGTAGGCTTAGAGATAGAGTTAGCCTTTAGTACAACTTATCATCCACAATAGATGGACATACAAAGAGGGTTAACAGGATTCTTGAGGACATGTTGGGGATGTATGTCATGTATCAATAGAGGAAGTGGGAGGAGTATCTTCCACTGGTAGAGTTTGCTTATAATAATGGGCATCATGAATCCTTAGAGATGAGTCCATTTGAGGATGTTTATGGGAAGAGTTGTAATACTCCTATTAGCTGAAGTGATCCAGTGAATAAGGTGTTGAATGGAATAGATATGTTGGCAAAGATGGAGCAGGAGATGCAGGTTATTAAAAGGAATTTGAAGGTAGCACAGGACAGGCAAAAGAGCTATGTGGATCAACATAGAGCATTCAAGGAGTTTCAGGTTGGGAAGCATGTGTACTTGGAACTCCTTGAGGATTGGGTCATGTGCCAAGTTGGCACCTCAGTATTGCGGGCCTTTTGAAATCCTTGAGAGGATTGGACCAGTGGCCTACAAGCCTGCTTTGTCACCATCGGTCAAATTCCATGATGTTTTCCATGTTTCACTGCTTAAGAGATATGTCCAAGATGTTGATCATGTGATTGATTGGTCTATATTGCAGGCGGAACCAGAGGGAAAGTTCCAACCAGAGCCAAAATGCGTCCTCCAGAAGAAATAACTCATGCTCTAGATCTAAGCAATCAAGCAAGTTAAAGTGTAGTGGAAGCACTTTGGACCCAATAAAGCTACATGGGAAATGGTTGATCAAATGCAGGCATTATATCCTTCTTTATTTGGTTGCTAATCGAATGAGTTTTTCATGTATATATATATGGTTGTTATTGTAAATGTATATATATATGGTTGTTATTGTAAATACTGCAATGATTTGTGTGATAAAGCTCCAATAAGTAATATGTTTTGTTTTCAACAGTTTGTTGGTCATAGGTGTTCCCTCAAGCGGGATGGGTTTGTAATAGCCCTGGGTTAATGTTTCATGTCAAAAAGGACATTAAAGGCAAAAAATAAGACCAAGGTCGTGGGACACGTATTCCAAGCTGAATGGAGGGGGAAAACATTATAGTGGGCATCACTTGTGGTTAATTATTGGTTATGGAAATTGGCAAAGACAAAAGGCAATAAATGGAAATTAATTCAAGGAATAAAGGAAAATAGGAGAAAAGGAAGATGAGGAGACAAGAATGTGCATGCAAGGGAAATTAGAGGAAAATGAAAGAAAAATGGAAAAGGAAAGGAAGAGACAAGACATCAATGATAAAAAGGCGTAAGAGAAATAGTTCACATCTTTTGTCAGTTTTAGCTTTGGATCGATTCTAGAAAGAGAGCTCCAAGAGGAAAGAGAGAGAAAGCAAAGGAAGAAAAGGACAAGCAAGAAGCAAGCAAGCAAGCAAAGGAAAGCAAGGGAGCACAAGAAGAATATTGGAAAAGCAGGTACAGTAGGAAGATTTTTTCGGTAACAAGTTGCATGTGTGATTTCCTTGTTGGGATTTGAATGCATGGTGCATGCATTTGGTTTACACGAATATTTAATGTCACTGGCATGGGATTTTCCTAGATTAACGATGGTTTTAGCATTGCCTTGCCATTTCCTGCATAGCCATGGTGTGATGGGATTCATTCTTGGTTGAGCTTTGGATTGTCGTAAATTTTGGATCTGGGTGAGGTGATCACAGGAAAATACCAAGGGTTGTGGGTGGAGATGTTTTTCTCTGGGAAGTCCTTGATAGGTGAGTGGAGATAGGAAAATTCCTCTAGGAATGGTGAAGAACTTATGAGATATCCAAGCTTGTGTTGGTTGGTGACTTCTGGACTAGTTTAGGTGAAATCATTGTGGTTGAGGCTTGAGGTGGTTTAGCCTCTCAAAGCCTTGGTTGGTTTTATTTTGTTTTATCCCATGAGATCCCACATTCATGATTGGAATATGGCACGAGGGTGATTGGCTGAAAGAAAGATTTGGTTCAACCCAATCTATCTTCAGGTGGAAGTTCCTGACTTGGTTGGAATTTACATATGTTTTTCTGTATTTACTCTTATTGAGAATAATGAGCACATGTATTGGTTATTGTGTTGATTTTATCACTGGTTTGTCATGGCTTCATTCTAGTTAAATGTTAAGAATTTACTGTAGAGAGATAAATTATTACCCAGATTTAACGAATAAGAATAACCAGCCACAAACATATAAACACATAAACACACAAGTTTATCCGGAAAAACCCCAATGCGGGGAAAACCCCAACCCAATGAGATCTCATTAGCATTAGCCAAAACCCTAGCCAATCCGGCGAAGTGAGCCTTCACCACTCACCTCTAAGCCTACATTACAATGAAGTATTCCCATCCTTTTATAGGCTCCATTACATGCAATACCACACACAAGAAACCATGGGTGCACAATACCATGTGCCCCAAAACCATCATTGTTTACCTAGTCAACTTTGACTCTATTCCGAGTCAAGTTTACCTAACAATTCCCCCCTTAAACTTGACACGGGGTTCCTTGACGAAATCCAGCCAAAACCTGCTAAGTGATACAATCCTGCTCACTCTAGCCCTTAACCCCCTCAAAGTTTAATACCCGGGGTATCAATTAACCTGACATCCCCCCCATCACCTAGGTCTAACCCAGACTTTACCGGTAATTACCCAGGGGTACACATGCCTTACCAAGTCTTACAACAGTATGCCCATTTACATGTCATAAAAATTGACTCCATAACATTTTTTTCCCTTGTTGATGTCTTTGTACATATGACATCAATGTCCATATAAAAAGAACCCATATGTCAGATTACATGGGTCACCAACTGCTATAACTGCCAGTTATCTAGGCTTTATTTTCAGGTACATGGTTCATTAATTAATTAATCCACGTGCACATATTCATATTCTCTTGAGCCACTTACTCTTGTAGCATTTTCACCAATGGCCGCTCAAATTTCTGTTTTTATGCCTTATCTCTCTCCACATTGTGAGCCCTCCACCACCTACACTTTCCTACTAGGTAGGGATTCCACCATCCTTGTTTCATTCTTCATAGCGTTGTTTCACTCCTATTGACCTTCGATGCACTCACAAGTCGAGGTAAGAGCTACAACCATGTTTTTTTTTGTTATATGTCTCTTACCTTTGGCTATGCCACCACACATCAAAATCTACATAGCTTTCCTGTTAAGATCGATCATGGTTGAATCAACAACCTCAACATATGGTAATTTCTGGTGATGGGGATGATAGCATATGTGAGGGATATCGACCCCTACCAACTTGTAGATGTGGAGCACCGTCACGTCTTTCAAAATATTGACCGTGTGGCCATCCACAGTTACACCTTCCCTAGCTCTTCAATCTTGGATAAACTTAAAAAAAAAAAACTTTATGTCCCAACAACAATCTCGACTTGACAAATATTTAATCAAGAAATATGAACCTCGACCAAATCCTCTGCCTTCATATCCAATGTTGGGATCTACATATTGAAACACTGCACCACCTCTCTCCTCGATCGCTATCACACATTCCAAAAGCCACGCTCGATGAAAAAAAAAATCACACAGAGCCACAGTTGCACCTTCGTTTCATGAGAGCCACTCATTCATAACTTCTCGTTCTAGCAGGATTTAGCACCAATCCACAGGTTTGTCAACAGGTATTCAGCTTGATCTCATCCATTCAAGCCATATTGACCGTGATCTATCTTTTTGCACCAAATCTAACTAGATCTGATTTCTTCACATGAAATCCACATGTAATAAAATGATACACAACAAATATAGCTTCTTCACATGTTGATCTGTCCAGTTAAACTTCAGAAAACGGATCTTGCTTCTTCATGCACAGTCCTTGTTCTTCTGCAAGCCGACCACTTCACAGATTCTGAAGAGTTTTGAAACACCATCCAAAACATAACAATGTTTCTTTCCATACCTCATTGCCTTGCAAATCTCTATTGATGCTTCAGTGGTAGAGATCTCCATGTTGACATGCTTTTTTGTTGCAGATCTGAGACACCACTGAGTCTAGCAAGCCTTGTACATCTAATACGAGAGGATGAAGATTCTTACCATGGGTTTCGACAATTTGATCCGAAAGTCTTTCAGATCACACTCCCTTCTTCTTCATGCATGAAAGAAATATTTCTCAGGCTATCGATATAAAGCTCATTACTGCACGACCATACCACAATGTTAGGGCTTGAGTGCAGGTTCTAATCACGTCCACGTACAACCAATTTTCCTTGACCAATGTTATCTTGTTATTATGATCCTTTTACCACATAAAAGGATCCAGTAAAACCCTTCTTGATCCTAGATCTGCATCGATATAACATATATTTCAAGATTTATTCATTAGACCATAAACCTTTAGCGACAGAAGCGTCCCTCTAAAGCCAACTTGGCTCTTATACCAATTGTTAAGAATTTACTACAGAGAGATAAATTATTACCCAAATTTAACGAATAAGAATAACTAGCCACAAACATATAAATACATAAACACACAAGTTTATCCGGGAAAACCCCAATCTGGGGAAAACCCAACCTATTGAGATCTCATTAGCATTGGCCAAAACCCTGGCCAATCTGGCCAAGTGAGCCTTCACCGCTCACCTCCAGGACTACATTACAATGAAGTATTCCCAGCCTTTTATAGGCTCCATTACATGCAATACCACAGACAAAAAACCATGGTTGCACAATACCATGTGCCCCAAAACCATCATTGTTTGCCTGGTCAACTTTGACTCTATCCCGAGTCAATTTTACCTGAATAATCTCCCACTTGGAGATTGATTATAGAAACTCTATCGTTGCTTCATTTGCTGGAAAATGGCTCCACTTTAGACCTATTTGTTTCTTATCTTCATCATCATAGTTGAAGACCAATTGAAATCGAGCAGAATCTCAATTTCTCCCTGGTTACAACTTTTGTTAACATATCTACAGGATTCTGGCTAGTGTGTATCTTTTCCAGCTTCAACTGTCCATCTTCCAACACTGATCGTAAGAAATGGTACTTCAGTTGTATATGTTTAGTCTTGGAATGAAATGCAAAGTTCTTTGCAAGATGTATGGTACTCTAGTTGTCACTATAATCTACCCAACTCCTGCTTCTTACCCAATTCATCCAGAAACCTTTGCAACCAAATCATTTCTTTGCTAGCCTTGGTTGGTTTTATTTTGTTTTATCCCATGAAATCCCACATTCATTCTTGGAATATGGCACGAAGGTGATTGGTTGAAGGAAATATTTGGTGCAACCCAATCTATCTTCAGGTGGAAGTTCCTGACTTGGTAGGAATTTGCATATGTTTTTCTGTTTACTCCTATTGAGAATAATGAGCACGTGTATTGGTTATTGTGTTGATTTTATGACTAGTTTGCCATGGCTTCATTGTGGTTAAATGTTATTTATATGCATGGTTAAATGATGTACTCTTGTTATGTATACTGTTCATGATTCAATAATTTATTGTATGGTTATATGAATGTATGGGTTAACAAATGTTATTGCAGCTAGCTTGAGAGGGCAGCAAACCTTCTTGATGATTCTATGGTGAAGTGAATGAGACAATGATCAAATATGCATTCATGAACTATAGTTATTATGTTTACCATATGTTTCACAAAATTTTTATCACGTGTTTGGTATGTTTGGGCAAGTTTTCAACCTAGTATAACTTGTGTAGACTTGTGATTACCTTAGACTTAATTCTAGAAAGTTTCTCGGTACTCCTGGGCAATGGCATGTAGGCTAGCCCTGAAAAAGTGGCACTGGTTTCGTTGTCGCAGGCATAGTTCTAGGAAGTTTTGGCTGCAACCACAAGGAGGAAGGCATGTGCATGAGGTTGGAGCTTTCTAGCCACATGCATAACTTGGCATGTGTGTGGTTGGGTTGTGAGCTCAATTAAAAATAATTTCCAACTCGGGGTCTAATCACCAGATGTTGTTGGCTAACATCTGGGTGATTTGGTGTTCCTCATAGGTAACAATAAGTTTCTGGTTTGAAGGCCTCGCTTCCATAATTGAACTTGGAGGTTGGGTCGTGTCATAGTAACTCTTGGGTCATGTTTACCTTGAATAGCTTGTAAAAGTGGTAAATGTGGGACAGGGTGTTACAACAAAAATATTAGAAACTCAATCAACGTATCTAGGTGACCTATGTCATGTGCTCTAAAAAACGTGAGATTCAAACCAATGCAATAAAAATGTTCCTTTGGTAACTCCCCAACAACAATGCAAAAAATGACAAGCCTTTTATTCACCTTCCTATTGCTTCAGGAAAAAAAATGCATTTTAATTGTCAATCTAGGGCTTGTATGGAACATGTGAGTTAATGTGCACCATATATGTAGATTACACTTTTTATTTTCATTAGTTTGTTTTGTAGTTGTCGTATCAATGGCTAATTTTGCACGAAGAGTATCAACAGTTCATAGGCTTTGGCAATGTCCTAGAAACTTTGGAAATGAAATCACACTTGCTAAAAAGAGCACCCTTCTCCCTAGTGGGCTCTGGAAGATTGATGTTATAACCCCCATTACAGATATAATTACTAATCTAAGTTGCAGGAAAGTAAATGTCACTCCTCCACCTCGTGGACTTAGGAACATTGATGTTGTAACCTCAAACACAAGTAGACCCACCACATACGTGGACACTTAAAGATCACACTTGCAGAATTGAAATAACAAACTTCTACCTTGTGAGTTAGAAATCTTAACGTTGTAACCCCTAACATATGTAGAATTACTAATCTAAGTTGCATAATAGATTTCACTCCTCTACCTAGTGAGCTTAGGAAGATTGATGTTGTAATCCCTAACACATGTAGAACAAACCACATAAGCCTGAAATAATCACATAGCCATAGATAAATGAAAAGACTAATCTTTATAAAGATGATCTATGTTTCTAGTTCGACTAACAAATGTAATCATCGCGGGAGAATGGAGGCTCTGAAGCATGATGGTGATGGTGAGTATGGATGACAGGCTGTGGAGACAGAATGTTGTAGCAGATGTCAGGTGTAGGAGCTACCACGCAGACTGGTCCCTAGGCTACGATCATCTCTCCCTAACCCTGTTCTCCTGGCCAAAAGAAGTTTTTACTGCGGTTTACTGCATAGGGTTTTACCACCGCCGCGACTCTCCATTTAGGGTTGCCTCCCCTTCCTATCACCTTTCTTTGTCGGTTATAGGCAGCTGGCACTAACTTTCCCCAATAACAATGGACCTCGATCTCGTAGTTTATTCGGAGGATCCCTTGTCGCAGGGTTCAGTCTAGACAACTCCGCATTCGGTGAGGACAGACCGCATGCCATTCAGTTGTCAATTAAACGCGACCATTGTCAACTTGCCTCCGATCTCAGGGTCGTTTGGTCATCCGGTCATCCTACTGGACATTCCCCCTACCTAGCCGTCCCTCTCCTCCCCACCAATTTCTCCGTCCTCATTAGGGTTTGCTTCGGGCTGCCTAAACCCTAACCTCCCGGAGTCATGGGCTGACCCTCCTTACATTCCCCTCTCATGTGGTCCTTCCTCTGTTCCACATTGCTCGTCAACTCCCCCCCCCCTCGTCCCCGAGGCTCACTCAAACCCTGGAATCAATTTGGACGCAAGGGCGCCATCACCTGAGGAGTTGAGACCCCGGAAGAAGGCAAAGTGTTTCAGGTCGAAGATTGACGACGTCATCCCACGGTTTGAGGAAGACATCCAGTTGGCGGAATCCATGGATATTGCGAATAGGGTTTTGGTTGGAAGGATTCGTGGCAAGAACTACTCAGATAAAAGACTAAAAGCATGGGTGACCAAGTTATGGGGCCATCGACTCACAAATCGACCCACCATACAGACATTTGTACAGGGTTGGTTCACCTTTAGGTTTGCTCGACTGGACCACACTAACTGGGTGTTATCCTCATATTGGCATTTCGACCACGCTCCGGTCCTCCTGAAGAGATGGTCGCCGCTTTTTGATCCAAAATCAGAACAGCTTGGGATAGGACCAATCTGAGTCAAGCTACCAGGGCTTGCCCCACATTTCTGGTCTGAAGAAATATTCAAGAGAATTGGAAACTCGCTCTGTTTGTATATGGGCTCGAATAAGTCCTACCTCGTCACAGAGAAGATGTCTTACACTCGCATCCTGGTGCACATGGATACACGAGGGGGTTTGCAAGAGTTTATCACTATTCAATGGAGGAATTTCACTAGAAAGCAAATTCTGGATTACAAAGGTGTGCCCTACAGATGCTGGCGCTGCCATAAGGTTGGCCATGTTTATAAAGACTGCCCCCTAAACCATAATAAGGGACAGAGGCAAAGGGATCATGAGTAGCATAACCAGGCACCCCCGAAGCCTACTCTGCAAGAGCAACCGTCAGTGGAGCAGCTGATACATGATGTTGCCGAGGGAAATGAAGTTGTTGACCCCGGACCCAGCAAGAAGCGGGGAAAAGCTCCACTCAAGCCACCCTCTCCGCCGCTGATGAGAGCTCGGGCAGCTTCAAGGGAGGCTTTCACCACGGGGAACTCAACTCAGCTGCTAACAACTTATCCAAGGAGGCGGCGCACAGGGACGACACTAATTGGTTGATCATGGAGGAAAGAGACGGCAACAGCTACCAGTATTATCATAGGCCTTTCATAGAGCTTGGAACATGAAATATTTTCAATTGAGATTGTATTTTTTGCTTTTTGGATCTGTAGCCGAAAGCCAAATGTAATTATCACTGTTTTATTTTCTTTAGTATAGCCAGTACAGGGCTCTCTGCGAAGAGCTCCACAGTATACATATAGACTTTTCATATGAAAAAGCCTCACATGAGGCAAAACACAGTTTTTGAATATTTTGATGATGGACAGGCCAAACCTGAATATTGTATGCAATGCATCTGCAAAATGCAGTTTCTTTATTAATAAAG
>APFE031481723.1:73784-124742 GCA_000404065.3 Pinus taeda | reverse complement strand
ATATATATATTGTAATCATCGCGTTGAGCGCATTTATTCAACAACATAAAAGAGTGCAACCCACCTAGAAATATAAGTGTTAGCCATAAATAAATGAATGAAATTTGGCATAAATAATCAATTACACAAATAAATAAACACAATATCGCATGTGTAATGTAATTGCATGGACAATTTGAAACATTTAAGAAGAAACTAGTTACATAAATAAATAAAAGAAGTTCTATGTAAATAAATTTACATGATTAAAGTGCACAACAATAAATTAAGGAAGTTATCTATATTACACAACACTATGTCCTATTGGAGTGGACCATGCCTCCGTAGCAAAGTGTTGATATAATTCTACATCAACAATTTATACTTCTATAACAAAACATAATTACATTGATTAAGCTACGACACAAATGAATTAATTTACAATTAATTTATAAAATATGATAATTATAATCACATATTTTATAAACTAGAATCTAAATTGAAAGAAGAATTAATTAAAATATAAATTAATTCATCACAATATGGACTTGTGTTTTAAGAGTCCTACTGGTGGAATGACAGAGGAATTATTTTGATACATAAGTTTTGTTTGAAAATAAATAACAATCAATAAATGTGATCCACAAGTTTCTCAAGTAGTATGCTAACAATTAGCAAACAATAAAAGGCTTATAAATAATTCCAAAATACTTATCAACAACTCAATTAATCATATCTAATAATTTTAAAAACTATTTCCAAATCCAAGATGATCAATGATATTCCAAATTTGTGGCATATCATGGTAGTTGTGAATTGATCCAAATTTAAATAATGGAACAACTATGTAATATCATCAACTCAAGTCTCTAATTAGGTTAAGGTTTCGATGGCTCATGGTTTAAGTGTCAACTTGTGGTTTTAATGGTTAGAGTTTAAGTAGTGAGTTGCGACAGTATAGTTGCAGGACCAAAGTTGCATCAATGAGTTACAATGACTGAGTAATGGAAACTATGACGAAGATACACCTAGTGACAACATTACAACTTGCATAACAACATTTTTAGCACTTTGTCCTTGCATATCAACTTAAACATAAATGAAAATATGATTATTTTCCAATGTTTAAACATAGATTTATGTAAAATGCTAAGGAAATGCAATTGAAAACACTTTATGTCTAGATCCCACATATAAGCATTAGAATGGATTAGTACAGGGTCATAGGCAAGTGAAAAGAGATTAAAAATAAGAAAAAGAGGATGCAAAAATATGTCAATTATTAGGCTTGTCACTAACCACATTGCAGAGCAAAAAAAAAAAAATTGTAACGCGGAAATTAATTTCACTATTACATCATACATGAAAAATAACATGGTTAAACAAAAATCAACACTTGAAAAGGTGTTTGGATGACCCAAATGTGGCACTCAAATATTAGAAAAACAAGGACTATAGAAAACCACATCTGAAAAATTAAAAACAAACAACATTTTTACAAGTGAATGTCCAAAAACCAAACAACCCTAATGATGGAGCATTAAAAACACACACTCTGTAAATGAACACATTAGAAACAAAGTAGAGTGAAAAAGTTATGCTCATTTACAAATCATCTTCGAAAAAAATCAAATTACAATAAAAAGGACTTAATGTGACCCTAATGACATGGTAATGCTCACATAACATTATTGGTGTGGCATTTTCTAGTGGTGATATGTGCAAGTGAAATTGTAAATTTTCCACATAGCAAAAGGTGAGAGGTCCACATTGTAAGGTTTCTTTATATGTCATTTCATTTTCATGAAGGTCTCTACTCTAAACTTTATGTGGTAACAACATTATGGTTGATGGTTTATTGTACCATTGTTTCACAATAACACTCTAAGTGGTGTGACCTCCAAAGCTAAGGGTGTTGGTGATCCAGGGGATCAAAAATATTTTCAAACATGAAAGTGCTCAAAATCTCCTGAAACCAACACCAAATTGTAGATCTCGTCGTTCTAAATCCAAAGACACTTGAATCGCCTCAATCTGACAATGTATGAGAAAGTTATTGCATTCTAAAGTTTTTGGCAAACAACTAAAAATTCAACTTGTAGGGTTGAATATGCAATGTACGGATGTTGATGTGGCAATTCATACACTGACGTCAGCAGAATGACTTGTTTGTACAATTGGAAGATGGGCCAATTCCATGAGGACACTTGGCGAATGTTTATTGGTGGAAGAGATTGTTTTGGGCCAATCTTAGACCACGACATAGGCCAAACCGAGGGTACCATGAGGCCTAGTGAGAGATCACCATGTGGCCTTCAGAATGGCACCAAAAATTTCTTACTGTGACCGACAAGCTCCACGGGGTTTGACCCCATGATCTCCAACTAACCAACGAACTTTTGAACCAATAGGCCATGAGTGGTGCTCATTAACTATGGGGGGCATTTATTTTATTTAAAGTGAAATAGCTGAAATGTTGGAGGAATGGGCGCGCTTGATTGACTCGAACATTGGTTTTTAGTGTGCCGCATGACCATAGGCGGAGAACATGGGGGCGAGCCCGTGGTACCCTACCCGTGCCTAAACTTTGGGCCATATGTTATGTATAGAACCGGGAGCGGGGCCAAGGAGAATGTGTGGCCTATGGCCTGTGCCCCTCAGCCCCATGTGGGCATACGACCAGGGCACGACATTTAGAGGGGCTTTGGCCATGTTTTAAAAAACAAATTTAATGTTTTATAACAAAACAACGAAACCCACGGCGGGAAGTGCAGGTCAAACCCGAAACCTCCATTGAGCCATTTAAGCACCCTACAAATTGGGCTATGCAAGTTTTGTTTCCAAGTTAGTAGAGCGAAGCCTTTTTACAAAGCAATTTACAACCAGTTTGAAGAAACATGCCTATCTTGGTCATTTTTCAAATTTTTCGAGCTCAAGAAGAGCCTAAACATGGGTTTTTGAGCATTATGAACACAATGTAAGTGTTATTTTTGCAAATTGAAGCTTGTATGTTGCTGTATTAAGGATTTGAGCATATAATAATAAAAAAGTCTACAATTGGAAGTTGGACTCAGAGACGTAGCCCAAGAGGGGTGAACTTCATTATCAATTCGTTGTGTTTGATGTTGCATGTTTGTCCATTTATAACTGTTAAAAGTATGCAAAATTTAATTTAAGGTTGTGTACGTTTCAATCATGATCCATTGCCTAAAAGAAATAAACTAGCTTGCAAATTATTTCATGAAACTGTCACTTTTTTAATTTTGGACCACTTCGGTGTCAGAGCACGGTTTTTTGTAAAGGTTTGACAAAATTTGCAAGGTTTTGAATGCTTACAATGTCTAAAATTGAGAAGAATAGAATGAACACTTGAAGAACCTAACCCTCAAATTAGCTCAAGGAGGCCACAAACTCCACAAGTTATGGCACATGAAGAAGGACAAGTACAAGAGCTTATGTCTAAGGATGAGAGAGATTTTAGAAAAGCTTTCTTTCATATGACTGAGATAATGAAAGTGTTATACAATGAGAGAACAACATGGTCGCAAGGAGAAATTTCTAATCAACCAAAAGATGATGGTGGTAATGGGAGCAAGTCTCCACCTCGTCCTCCTCCTTCACCTCCATCTTCACCTCCATCCTCGCCTCCTTCTTCACATAGACCTACTCCTCCTACATATCTAAGAGGACATGCTAAGTCTCCTTTGGTTAAGCTTGACGTCAAGTTTGAATTGCCAATATATAATGGAGAAGTAAATGCTGAAGAATTGGATAATTGGGTTTGTCAAATTGAAGTCTATTGCACGATTTAAAAGATTGATGATGATGTTACAAAGATCCAGCATGCTTCTCTTTGCTTGGAAGGTGAAGCTCTCATCTGGTAGGAGGAAAGAACTCAAGAAGATTTGAAGAAAAGTGGTAAAATTATCTCTTCTTGGAATATTTTATAACTGCATTAAGAAGACAATTTTATCCATTAGCTTACATGCACAAATCAATTATGGATTGAGAAAATTTTAGACAAGCTAAAGGTGGGAGTGTCCAAAGTTACACACAAGAATTTAAAAAAAGGGGCATTAATATTAGGTGTTGATTTGACCTCACAAGATACTCTCCTTAAGTATATAGGTGGATTACATAGTTATTTGAGACATACTATACTTATGGTTAATCCCACCAATCTAGATGAAGTGTGTGTTCAAACAACTCATTTAGAATTAAGAGGCAAGAATGTTCCTCAAGAATCCAACAATAAACCTTTTAAATCTAGAGACAAAGGAAATGGGAAATATAAGGGAAAAGGTAACAGCAAGAAAGGGGGATAGAAACTTACTTGTAAACATTGTTCAAAAGATGGCCATGATGAAGACTACTATTGGAAATTACATCTAGAATTAAGACCAAAGAAGTTCAATACTAAGGGGAAAGAAAAGACTGTTGCTACAACCCAAGAAGATCTAGGATATGATTCATGTGATGAAACCAAAATCATAGCCATGGGAATGTAAGGTATAACTTCTAATGCAAGAACTAGTTCTTCTAGCAAGTTTGTTGAATCTCAAAATGTTAAAGAATTAAGTGAGATTTTTCATATCAGGGTCATTACAAAACATACAAAAGTTGATACATTATTTGATAGTGGATATCAAGTCAATCTTATCTCTGAAGCAATTGTCAAGAAACGTATTTAGAGACTACACCTCATGCAAAATCTTACCCCTTGGGTTGGGTATGTCATGATGCCAAATTGAAAGTGACAAGAAAATGTAAACTCAAATTTGCCATCACTACTAATTTTATAAACGAGGTAGAGCTTGATGTTCTACCACTTGATATTTGTGGGATTATCTTAGGGGATCCATATTTATATGAGAGAAAAGCCATGTTCTATCGTCATAAGAAAAAATATCATATTTTCAAAGATGGAATTGAGCATATTGTTAGAGAACATGGCAAGAAGATCAACTTCTCTCTTGTTAGTGCAGGTCAAATGAAAAGGCTTGTGAATCCTAGTAAGAATTTTGTGTTGTTGATGATTAAAGCTAAAGGTACTGTTGAATCAGAAGCTTTCTCACGATTTGATTCTAAACTTAAGCATGAATTGGTTGAAGTTGTTAACACTTATGACAAGATGTTTCAAAAACCTGAAGGGTTACCTCCAAAAAAAGGAATCCAACATGAGATACAATTGCAGCAGGATGCACCACTTTTGAATATTGGCATTTATATAATGTCATTTTTGGAGAATGTGGAGATTAAGAAGCAAATTCAAGAGTTGCTTGACAAAGGGATCATTAGACCTAGTACATCTCCTTGTGGATCTCCTATTATTTTGGTTCCAAATAAAGATAGTACATGGTGTATGTGTGTGGATTTCCAAGCTTTGAATAAGATCACGGTAAAGAACCGCTATCCTCTTCCTTGCATTGATTATTTGCTAGATCAATTAAAGGATGTTGTTTATTTTACTAAGTTAAACTATAGAAGTGGTTATCATCATATAAGGATTATTGAATATGATATTTGGAAAACTGTGTTCGAGACAAAACAAGGTCTGTTTGAATGGTTAGTTATATTGTTTGGGCTTTGTAATGCACTTTCCACATTCATGAGAGTTATGAATGATGTATTGTGAGCATTCCTTGACGATTTTGTCATAGTCTACATAGATGATATTCTGATTTTTAGTAAGACTCGTGAAGAGCATCTCAAGCATGTAAAGCAAGTTCTAGATGTCTTGAAAAAGGAAAAGTTGTATTTGAAGATGTCTAAATTTGAATTTGGAAAAAAACCTTTTTGGTTTTCTTGGGTCATATTGTAGGAGGTGGTTAATTCAAGATTGGTCCCTCCAAAGTTGATGTTATTGTGAATTGGACTAAACCCAACAATGTAACAAAAGTTAGGAACCTTTTGGGAGCAACCCAATATTGGAGAGAAATTATCGTTAACTTATCATCATTGTAGGACCGTTACATGCTTTGACAAGTGTGAAGCAGGTCTTTCAGTGAGGAGGAAAGCAGCAAAAATCATTTGACACTTTGAAAGATAAAATCAGTACAACCCCAATTCTAACACTTCCAGATATTAAGTAACCATTTGAAATTCAAACCGATGCAAGCGAATATGCTGTGGGAGTAGTTTTGATGCAACATGGTAAGTCAATATGCTATCATTCTAAAACCTTTTTCTAATGCAATAATTAACTATCCAACTTATGATAAAGATTTGTATGCTTTGGTACAAAGAGTGAAAAAATGGAAGCATTTTTTGATGGGTAAAGAAATGATTATTCATGTTGACCATCAACCTTTGCAATATCTACAATTGCAAAGAAGGCTACAACAAGCTAGACATTTCATATGGATGGGATTTCTGCAGCAATTTGATTTGGTTATCAGGTATAAGAAAGGTATATACAACAAAGTTGCAGATATGTTATCAAGGCCTATTGTTAATGCTTTTGTTATTCTTAAGAATAAATCAATCATGCATGAAAGTTATATTGAATAGTATGCTCAAGATGAAGATTTCAAAGATTCTTATGCAACTTTGAGTCAAGGAAATCATGCTAAATAGTTGTATTATCATGTTCATAACAAGTTGGTGCATCACCTTGGAAAGTTATGTATTCCACGGGGTGAAATATTTAATGTCATAAGGGAAGCCCATACTTCTCTTATAGCTGGTCACTTTGGTGTAAGAAAAACAATTGCTCAATTACAGAGGTATTGTTATTAGCGTCATATGAATGAAAATGTATCAAGATGTGTAAAGGGGTGTTCTATGTGCGTTACTAGCAAGCCAAGCAATAGGAAATTGGGTTTGTACACTCCACTTCCTATCCCTTCCTGTCCATGGGAAAGTATTTTATGGATTTTGTTGGGGGACTACCAATGTCTAAAAAAGGTCATTATTATTTAAATGTTGTAGTGGATTGTTTCGTCAAAATATGGGTGTTGATGCTTTGTGAGAAACATGTTACAGTTGAACAAACTGCAAAGGTGTTCCTCCAAAATGTATAGGTTCATTTTGGGTTACCAACTTTGATTATTTCTAATCAAGATTCTCGATTTATAGGGGAGTTTTGGTCAAGTTTATGGGAACTCATGGAAATAGAGTTAAAGAAGAGCACAACCTTTCATCCACAAACCGATGGTTAGATAGAAGTAGTGAACATAACAAGAGTGCATCTCCTTAGAGGATATTGTGGTAAGCATCCTAAACTTTGGGATGAGCAGTTGCATTATATCCAACATGACTACAATTCTACCAAGCATTCATCTACATAAGTATCTCCATTTGAATCTTGTTTGGGTTATTTGCAAAGTCTCGTTTGGATTTCATCTTTAGTAAAAGTATTGCAGTAGATGGACATAGTGATGTGGACAAAGGCAAGCATTTCATTGAAAAAATCCAATTAGTGCATCAAAGGGTACAAGAGCAGCTGGAGAAAATCCAAGCCAAGTACAAAGCAAGACATGATAACCATCGGGTTGATCATTATTTCCAAGAGGGAGATCAAGTTTGGTTGTACATCGACAAGGAAATATTACAAGGTGAAGGTAAAAAGCTCAAGCCAATCAGATATGGTCCTTTCAAAATCTTGGAGAAGATTGGTAACAATGCTTTCCAATTAGATTTTCCACCTTACATGCAAATTTATTTTGTTGTGAATGTGGAAAATTTGAGATTGTATGAGCCTCCTATGATTGTTTATCAAGAAGAGAATGTTCAGATTCCATATATAGAAGATTTTTCTCCTAGATATTTAAATGAGTTGTAGGAAGACTATTCTTGAAAAGAGGATAAGAGCTTCACGCAGAGGTAACGTGGAGTATCTTCATGTGGTGCTCAAAGGTACCAATCAAAGCAAATCAAGGAGGAAGGAGATCGAGAAAGTGAGGGAGTTGTACCCTCACTTACTTGTTGAGTAAAACAGATTTTTGGTGGTCCAAAACCTTCCAATGGGGAGAAGTGATCCAAGGGATAAAAAATATTGTAAAAAATGAAAGTCCTCAAAATCTCCCAAAATCAGTGCAAAATCGTAGATCTCATTTTTCTAAATTTAATGATGCCTGAATCGCATCAATGTGACACCATATGAGGAAGTTATCGCATTGTGAATATTTTGGAAAACAACAAAAAAAGTCAACTTGCAAGGTTGATTATGCAAGGTATGGATGTTGATGTGGTAGTTTGTATGCTGACGTGGTGCTGATGTCAACAGTATGACTTGCATGTACATCTAACATATGTGCGAATCTCATGAGGTCACTTGGCACATGTTTACTAAGGGATTGTTTTGGGCCAATCCCAGGCCACCACGTGGGCCAATCAGAGGGTGCCACGTGGTCGAATGAGAAGTTGCCATGTGGCCTTGGAAATGGCGCCAATTTTTTTTATGGTGACCAACAAGCTCTGCGGGGTTCAACCCCAAGACCTCCAACTAACCAACGGACTATCAAACCAATAAGTCATTGGTAGTGCTCATTAACTATGAGCGACATTGTTTTAAGTGCAACGATGAAAGGTTGGAGGAATGGGTGGGTCTGCGGGGGCACCTGACTGGCCCGACCCTTGGTTTTTTGTATGACACACAACCATAGGTGGAGAACATGGGGGCGCGGTGCATGGCACCCTGCCTATGCCCAAATCCCAGGGCATATGCCATGTATAGAACTAGGAGAGGGGCTAGGGAGAGTGTGTGGCCTATGGCCCGCACCCCTCAATCCCATGTGGTCATACAACGAGGGCACGACATTCATAGGGGCTTCGGCCATGTTCTAAAAAAAATTCTTATAACAAAACAATGAAATGCACGACGAGAGGTGTGGGTCGAACCTAAGACCTCTGTTGAGCCATTTCAATGCCCTACCGATTGGGCTATGCAAATTTTATTGCAAAGCTAGCATAACAAAGCCTTTTTTATCCGAACTCAAAACAGGAACACAAGAAATTATAAATATAACCATAAATACAGAGGTGCAACATAAATAACACTTCATTTCATTAATATCAAATACTGAAATATGCTTACAAACAGAATGAAAATAAGACTAGCTCGAGCGATGGTAGTTTATCTCTGAGAAGAGATGTGGAGGCTACATGCCTCTGAACTGTGTTACAATGAAGCCCAATGGCCTATATATTATTGAAAAACATGAGAAAACCCTAAACAACCAAAATTGTAACCCCAGGAGATGTAATGCCAAGAGTTTGTGGGCTTCGTTTGGGTTACTTGAGTAGCCAACTTCCCGGGGTCATAACTTGGTTATATTATCAATGTTTGGCGCGTACGATACCTTATTGGAAAGGTCTCTCTGAGTATTACAAGATTTACTGCATGCCCTTGCTTATAGTGATGGGCCTATAACGGACCTCAAAAAAACGTTGTTTAGAGGGTCAAAACTGCTCCGAAAGTTCACGAGCCGAAAAATTGCTAAAAATAGTAAATGCTGAAATAAACAAGGAAACAAAGGAATCCGACTGGAGGTCTAAGTGGAATAGGTGGGTGGCCACCAATATCCACCTAGATCACTTTTTGCAAAGCAATTTACAAGAAGTTTGAATAAAGAGGCCTATCTTGCTCATTTTTCAACCTTTTTGAGCTCAAGAAGATCCTAAACAGGGGCTTTTGAGCATTCTTGACACAATGGTAGTGATATTTTTCAGATTGAAGCTTGTAGGTTGATGTATTGAGAATATTAATAATTAAAAAAAAAAGGCTACCATTGGAAGCTAGACCTGGAGACGTACCCCAGGAGGGTTGAACTCTGTTATCAATTTGTTGTGTTTGATGTTGCATGTTTCTCTATTTTGAACTATTAAAATTATGCAAAATTTACATAAGTTTGTGTACTTTTCAATCATGATCCATTGCCTAAAAGACATAAGCTAACTTGTAAATTATTTCATGAAACCTTCACTTTTTAATTTTGGATCAGTTGGATATGTCATTTTAAGGGGGTGAGGACTCTAAAGGTCGTGGGTAGATCAAGTGGGATGTGTGATTGTTTAACATAACAACCCTTCAAGAGAATGAGTGGGTGTGGTCAATATGGCACCCATGAGGTGAACATAAATCAAGAAGGCAACAAAAACAAAAGAAGCAACCTTTGGCTTATACACACAAAACTTGAGTGTCTAGGTGGAGGGAGGAGTAAGGAGCTCATATACTAAAATATTAGCACAACCACCAAAGGTGCAGTTGTGAATCGTTGATAGGTGATCAAGATTCAAACCCTTCCAACTCCTATTTGTAGTGACCTTTCAAAGGCATTTCACAATGATCTTCCAACTTTTATACACAAAGAGGTCAAATATTTTTTTACCTAGGTGGTTGTTAGTGTTATTCCATCAAAGGTTGAGGCAATTAATATTCACGTAGATTTAACACTAGATGGTGAATATTAGAATACAACACAAGAATTAAACATATTCCCACCATTCAATCTTGAAGATCCCTTCCAATTCCAAAACATACCCTTGGTATCCTATGTATCAATATAATAGAAGAACTAAAACTCCAAACAATTCCCAACTTTCAACTATAAATGGGATCATGAAGATTCGCCATGTTGGCAACATGGTGTTGGCGTTGATGTCAACCTTAGAGAGTCAGCCAGTTGAGCTAGGGCATTGACATCAACCAACTATTGATGAGTTTGCATGATGGTCAGATGATTGGGCTGAGTTCTAGAATTGTTGCAAAGGCTATACAGGTCCCTGAGGAATTAGGCTTGAAGTTGGAAGCAAGTATGGGCAATGAGGCCTTGATTTTATATGTTTTAGAGTTGTGACGTGGTCTCCTAATTGTCACAAAGCGCCATTGAGGCAGTGGCATAGTATTTCCATGTTCAGCGCATGGAGTTTGTTGCGCTCTGTCAGTTCAGTGCCAATGGCACTGTCCTATAGGTAAAAAAAAAACCTCAGGCCTAAACCAAAAAACTTTCCCTAGGTAAGTTCATGATCAGAGAGTGTTGATTGAATCTTCAACGTTAATGTTGAATTCGTTGATTTGGTCCTCCAAATGAATGTGAACGCATTAAAGCTCAAGTGATCATTGTAATGGCATTGATATAGTCATGGGAATTGATTGGTTCGATTTGGTCTCATAGTTAGTGGATGATGTTGGTGGCATAGATCTAATCAGTAGTATGGATCGAGTTAATGAGTGGATTTTGGTCATGCAATTAATTGATTGATTGGGCCAATTTGTTTGTTGAGCTCCCAATTGTTATATACTCTTTGTTAGGGATCGATTAAAAGGTTAGAGAGAATACAAATTGAGCCAGTGTAAGAGAATAACTTGTGCACTCTGATGTCTAGGCAGAAGCTGCATTTCAGAGATAATTTTTAAGTGCAAATATCATTGAATCAAAGCCTATGCACACTTGAAGCTTTAGATCGAGCTATAACATAGAGACAATGTGCACCTGTAGCAGAGGTTGTATCTTTTGTAGTTGAGTATCCTATGTAGTTGTGTGCATGATATGATATAGATCAACATACTTGTAGTTGTGATTTGAACATCATAGCAAAGTGATCTAGTGTGCATAGGAAAAGTTGGTGAATATTGGATGGAGTGTGATTGGTGTTGCGTTGGTTCCAATAATGAAGTGTGATAGTTACTCCTCATGGTTTAAATTAATTTTAGATTCGTTCTTACATTGTCTTGCTAATAGGTTGATCATTCAGTGTTTGTACAAGAAGGAAAAAATTGGTATAAGTTGATCAATAGTGTACAATATTGATTCACCCCCCCAGTCCCTATAAGTATTTTCAAAATCCCAACAATTGGTATCATATTGGGTTCTTTTAAGTGCAACTTCACTATTGGAAAGTAGATCTAGGTAGATCTGGTAAAAGATTGATTTTTATTTTTTTTTCGAAATGGATCATTGAGTATTTGTGCTCATTATTGCATAGTACCATGTATGGACTAAACAAGTTAAATCTTAGTTATTAGGTTATGGATTTGACATTTGGAAGCTTATATGTGAAGGTTGTGTAAAATATCCTATGCCAGAAAAAGCGATGCAACAAAATGCCCAAGCGAGGTGTGAGATTTATGAAAATGTCCAAAATGCAGATCTGGAGAATATAATAGATATGAAATATTCCAAGGAGATTTGGGACAGATTTCAGGCATTGTATGGAGGAAACAATAGTAGAAACAATGGAAATCAAGAGAAGAAGATAAAAATGAAAAAGAAGAAGAAGGCCTTGTAGAACAAAGAATCTCAGCCAGAAGAGGCTCATCCCTCTAGTGCGATTTTAATAGATCATGAGGAGAAATCAGGAAATAAAGGTGCAAGAGAACCATATCTCATGCAACAAAACATATATAAATGTTAATGAATTACTTTTGAGTTATGCATTAGATAGATCTTATGAAAGTCATGGTTAGTTGCCTAGTGAAGATGAGGATGACGTTAAGCTTCTCAAAGCTGAATATGTGTCGGCCATGGTTGTAGTAGAAAAAATTAATGTTAAAGTAGACTAATAACTGCATGCATTTGTTTCAAAGTTGTGATGGCAAGGAGGCTAAGCTCAAGGAAGAAGTTATAAACTTGAGGATCCAGTTGGCAGAAGCAAGAAGAATAGAGGAGGTAAAGACCAATCAACAAAAGGAGAGAGACGATCAAATTGAGAAGCTTGAGGCTGAAGTTGTCTCATTGAGGAAGAAAATTGAACAAAAAGGCATTCAACTAACGCGGGGGAAGAGTACCAAGGCCTTGGATATCATGCTTAGTAGTTAGAGATCTCCCTTGAGCAGATATGGTATTACTTTTCAAAAGGGCGAGTCTAGCAAGCAGGCACATGCAAAGAAGAATGCAGATCCTAAAAAGCTTGTACAGAAAAGAGCACCAACAAGTGCAGAAAAAGAGGAGAGTAGTAATAGATCCAACTGTCGAGAAGAGAATATTGTGGAGCACTCTTGCCGAGAAGATAATTCACTCCTATGTTAGATGTTGGCAAATTTCAAAGGATTCAAAACCCCTGCCACAATTTTGGATTTGTTGTAGCCAACTACAGAAGCAAAGTGTATAGATCTAATCAATGGAGCATGCAACAATATAGGTCGCATTTTGGGCAGCATAGGATATTACCATTCTTCAGGTACACTAGTCAATTTAACGGTTATTGTTTTGCTTGTAACATGTTTGGCCACAAGTCAATTGAATGTATATGTAGTCCATGTAGTAGAGGTTGAAAATAAAAAAAGGTAGAGATATGGTACAATTAGCAAAAGATTTGTCCCTCTAACCACATATCTTGGTCATGTGAGGTGTTATACCTGTGACAAATTCGGTCACATGGCTAAAGTTTATCATGTTCGTTCCTCAAGATAGATCAGACAAAAGGAGTAGGAGATCCTTAGAAGGCCTAGCAAAAGGTTAGATAAAAATGTACATGTCAAGAAGCAACCTACTACAATGTGGGTGAAGAAGAAGGAGCAACAACCTGTGAAGTAGGAGAAACTACCCCCCATGGTAGTCCATTATTACTTAAAAAACCTATTGATAAAAGACTACAAAATAATTATGATGGGTGCATAGCCTTATAGGGAGCACATGACAACATGAGGAGACTTGAATACGAGTTGTAGCAGTGGCAACATAGTGTGATTCAAAGCCTAATAGCATGATCAAGTCCAAAGGATCAATGAGAAGCTTGGATCAACAAGAAGGATCGTTACTTGTCGATATGGTTGGGTAACCCTAGTATGATCGATATGTGAGAGAGAGAGCATTTGGCATGCATAATAATGAGGCATTTATTTCAACCATGTAATTACCTTGAGTGCATTGATGTAGCAACTTTGTACTTTATTGCTTTTATCAATTGGCTCATGGTTGAGTGGTCTAAGCATGCACGGGAAATAAATTCCTTGTCATAATCACATTATGTATCTATTTCTTATCATTTGGCATGCATTGTGGTGGTTATTGAGTTCAGTTATGCATTGGAGAATGAGTCATTATTTCAACCATGAATGGGCCTATTGGAGTCATTAGTGTAAGTCATATGTGTACTTGTGTATCATTGACATAGTGGTTGAATTATTTTTTGGTTGAGCCATGAAATTGGAGAATGAGTTCCTTGTCCTAGGGATGCACAATAAAGAGAGTCATGTGTGTGATGTGAAAATTTTGGCACTACGAAATTCTTTTATAGTTCATAAAATTTTGTCGTGAAATTTTATTGCAGCATATAGAAATTATTCTTCTAACTGTAAATTAATGAACAGTTTGTTCGACCATATAAACAACAAATAATTCACTATTGTAAACTTCACAAATAAAATTGTGGAAGAAAAATAGTGCTCAAAACTTAGAAAATCTAGCACACACACATAAAATTAATTTACATAGTTATTTTTGGACAATTGTCCCTAAAAAAAAAACAAAAACATCATCAACAACAACAACAACAACAAACAAACAAACAAACAAAAACAAAAACAAAAAAAACACAAACAAAAAAAAAACAAAAAACCAACTTGGGAAAACCAATGCAGCAACTCGGGGTTTTATTATTATGCAACAGTGAGAAATTTTGAGTACAATAATATGGATCTCAAAATCTAGCTATCCTAGAGAGAAAATACTCTCAAAAATATATAGAGGGAGATTATCCTCACTCTGGCAATTTTGGCACTGGACTGCCTTTGAAAATTAAGTCGTCCAACTGGGTCTGTGCAGGCCCTGCATCAACCTGAAGATGCATGTTACTATTGCTACCTGAATTATTTGCTAATCAAGCCATCTTGCCTGCTGCTGGGTGGGAAATTCTTCTCTGACACTCTAGGACTCCTTCCTGACCTCTGGAACTGAAGATGTCTTCCCTTCTCAAAAAATTGAACTGCCTTCTAAGGCTTTTGCGCTAGGATTGTGCAGCCTCGTCAAGAAGCTTCATCCTCTTTGAAAATGCAATCACTGGATCTGGAAAATGTCCTCCAGCCTCACTGCCCCTCATTGTCTGTGCTTCCCTACTGAAGCTCAAATTCTTCTAGCACTATTGACTCTCTGAAAATCAAACCCTCTAAGGAAATTGAACTCTCTGTGTTTCTCAAAAGTGTGTGCTCCAAGTTCCATCAAATTTTTCTTATAATCCCCTGTTGGGGTTCCAACGACCAAGATTAAATCTTAATCAAGGATAGGATCATATCGGATTCGATCTGTGTGAGTTTCTAGAGAATTCTCACCTTGATTTAATTAATTTTGATTAATTAACCAATGTCCCTAAGTTTATACTTAGGAAACATTAAAAAATAGTTTAATAATCTAATGAAGTCATTTCTAGGTGGAATTTCCAGAAACGATTTATGGTTAACGGAGATCTCATGTATTCTAGCCCCTCCACCAAGTTTGTGGCTAAAACACATATGATGCTACAAAAACTAACAATCTCTATTAGCGAGGATTGTGTTCTAGTGTTGCACACTATGCCATAATGCCTTGTCTATGTACCACCCCCTGTCACGTTGTTGATGTTCGGCCACAGCCCACCAACCACTACGTAACTCTGATGCTGCATTCTTGTTGCTAGTGACACTGCCATACTGCTTCCAACCCTGCATCTACATTGCAACTCCCTCTCATTTATTGTTGTTGCAACTGCGACTACTGACCCTGAGAAGCATCCAAAGTAATGAATCAACAACGTTCAATATGATGCATCTATCTCCCGATTCATGATTTCTACTAGCCTTTGCACTATCACTGAAGAATCTTCGCTGCTACTGACTCTGCATTGTGCCACTTTGCACTGTGCTCTCCAACACCTGACTGCCATTAGTATGCAACTGTCACTCTAGAATCTGATTACATCCCTGACACTGATCCATCCTTCTACTGAATATTATAGGCTCACCTAGCTAGGTAATGATCCATGAGGTGGACTTCTTAGTGGACCCTACCCAAACTTGTATCTCTTTGGGGCTACGACTCCAAGTTGCCCCACCTCACTCCTGGAGGTATGGTTGCCATAATAGTGAATTCTTCCTCCAACCTGCAGGACAACTTGTCTATCTCGGTCGACGTTGTCACCTAGTCCTGCTTATCTTGCTCATCCTTATTTCTTAGAGGACTTTGCATGTTGTAGTGACCAAGCTCACCACATCTGAAGCACTTAATATTTGACATGTCATTCTTCTTTGTATTTTGTTCCCTCTACCCCTAACTGGGACCCTTCAATGCAAGGGGCACATTCTCATCTTCCTTCTCACTCTTCACAACCTTGCAACTATTACTATTGATGGTTCTCTTTACTAGATCTCACCTCAACCCCTCCTGTAGCAGATTGACATACATTTTGTCCCAACCAAGCAAAGTGTCTCTACCCAATATACTTTGGATAAACACTTTCCAGTCCTCTAAGACATTATTTAGTGCCAATCATTCAAGCTTTGTAGCTTGTGGTGCCTCCCCAATGGTTTCAAGTTGATCTGTGACCTCCTAAATCCGAGCGAGGAAGGGATTTATGCCTTCGCCCTTCTGCATCCTAATTGTTCTCAACTTCTCTTGGAGAAACATCTTCCATTACTTAGAAGAAATATGATATAGCATAGAAAGAGCTACCCACATTTCCCTAACAGTGTTCTTGCCAGAAATATGTGAGACTATATGATCTTGGACTCCATCCAAAATCATTTGCTTCGCCTTCTCCATTTCCTTCATGTACTCCTTCATTTGATCTGCATCCTAGGGAACTGCTACCACATTGTCCACATAGGCTTTCATACCATATTCATCTAGAAGGAAGGACATCATAGCCTTCCAGATGACATAGTTGGAGGCTACCTCCAACCTATCCTGATCTTTGAGCCCAACTAGGGCCATCTCTTAATCTACCAAAATTTCCCTCTTTCCCTCTGCTTGGTTGTTGGATTTTCTATATGCACTCCCTTCTAGAGTGAGAAAATCTACACTCAGCTACTGCCAATCTATCTAGAAAAATCGAACTTCTGAAACTCGAAGTCCCCTAAGAAAAAATTTTCTTCTCTTGTGTGTGTTTTTCTCTTCCACCTGACATTGATTTTGTTACTACAAAACCCTTTGCTTCCAACCAAAAATATGGTTAGTGTTAATATAAGTTGTTGTTGCTCCCTCTGACTACTGGAATCACCATCTTGGGCAAATCGATTTTTTTTGCTAACTTGCACTGAAAATCGAACTCTCGCCCCAGTAATTTGAACCACCAATACGGGTTTTGTGCATCCTCCGAGAATTTTGGCCTGCAACTCCCTCTGAACAATGAAATTATCTCCTTCACTTCTGAGTTTCCTGACTAATCACTCACACTCTGATACCATGTGAAAATTTTGGCACTACAAAACTATTTTGCAACTCAAAAAAATTCGCTGCGAAATTTTATTGCAGCGACAGGAAATTATTCTTCTAACTATAAATTAATTAAAAATTTGGTTGCCCATGCAAACAACGAATAATTCGCTACTACAAACTTCACAAATAAAGCTGCGGAAGAAAAATAGTGTTGGAAACTGAGAAAATCTAGTACACACACACATAAAATTTACACAGTTATTTTTGGACAATTGTCCCCGAAAAAACCCAACTTGGGAAAATCGATGCAGCAAGTCAAGGTTTTATTACTATGCAACATTGAGAAATTCTGAGTTCAATAATATATATGTCAAAATATGGCTATCTTGTAGAGAAAATACTGACAAAAATATCTAGAGGGAGATTACCCTCACTTCGGGCAATTCTGGCACTAGACTGCCTCTTAAAAGCAAGTCGTCCAACTAGGTCTGCACATGCCCTGCATCAACTTGAAGCTCCCTCCTACTATTTTTGCCTGAGTTGTCTGTTAATCAAGCTCTCATGCCTGTTGCTGGCTAGGAAAAATTTTCTCTGGAACTTTGGGACCCCTTCCTTGCCTCTAGAACTGAAGACGTCTTCCCTTCTCAATAAATCGAACTACCTTTTGAGGCTTTTGTGCTAGGACTGCGCAAGCTCCTTGAGAAACTTCGACCTCTTCACAAATGCACTTGCTGAATCTGGAAAAATTCCTCTAGCCTCACTATTCCTGCCACTCACTATCTCTGCTTCCCTACTTGCTCGAATTCATCTAACACTGCTAACTCTCTAAAAATCGAACCCTCTAAGGAAATTGAGCTCTTTGTGTTTCTCACAAGTGTGTTCCCTAAGTGTCCATTAAATTTTTCTTATAATCCTTTGTTGGGGTTCCAACGACCAAGATTAAAACTTAATCAAGGGCTAGTATCATATCGGAGTCGATATGTGTGAGTTTCTAGAGAATTCTCACCTTGACATAACTAATTCTAATTAATTAACCAGTTTTCCTAAGTTTAGACTTAGGAAACATTTAAAAAATAGGTTAATAATCTAATTAAGTCATTTCTAGGTGGAATTTCAATAAACGATTTATGGTTAATGGAGATCTCATGTATTCTAGCCCCTCTACCAAGTTTTGTGGCTAGAACACATCTGATGCTACAAAAACTAACACTCCCTCTTAGCAAGGATTGTGTTATAGTGTTGCACACTCTGCCACAACACCTTCTCTCTGTACCACCTCCTGTCATGATGTTGATGCCTAGCCACTGCCAACCAACCACTACGTAACTCTAATGTTGCATTCGTACTGCTGATGACACTTCCATATTGCTTCCAACCCTGAATCTACACTGCAGCTCCCTCTCATTTGTTGTTATTACAACTACAACTACTGAAATTGAGAAACATCCAAAATACTAAATCAAATGTGTTCAGTATGATGCATATATCTCCCAAGTCCTAATTGATACTAGACTCTGCACTATTACTAAAGAATCTTCGTTGTTGCTGACTCTGCATTGTGCCACTCTGCATTGCGATCCCCAACACCTGACTGCTACTAGTCTGCAACTGTCACTCTAGAATCTGATTGCATCTCTGACACTGATCCATCCGTAACTGAATATTATGGGCCCCTGTAGCCAGGTGATGTTCAATGAGGTGGACTCTTCAGTGGACCAAGCCCAAACTTGTAGCTCTTTAGGGCTACAACTCTATGTTTCCCCACCTCACTCTTAGAGGTATGGATGCCATCATAGTGAAGTCTTCCTCCAACCTGGAGGACAACTTGTCTATCTCAACCAACTTTGCCACCTGGTCTTGCTTCTCCTACTTGTCCTTCTTACTGAGAGGACACTGTGTGTTGTAGTGACCAAGCTCACCACATCTGAAGGACTTGACCTTTGATAGGTCCTTCTTCTTCTTCTCCTGTCCCTGACTAGGACCCTTCGATGCAAGGGGCACATTCTCCTCCTCATGGCCTTGTTGTTGCTACCATTGATGGTGCTCTTTACTAGAGCTTGCCTCAACTCCTCCATATTGTAGATCGACCAACATTTTGTCCCAACCAGGCAAAGTGTCTCTGCCATATTCTTTGGATAAACAATTTCCAGTCCTCTGAAACATTATTTAGTGCCAATCGTACAAGCTGTGTAAGTTGGGGCACCTCCCCAACGATAGCTAGTTGATCTCAAACCTCCTAAATCTAAGTGAGGAAGGGATCTATGCCTTCGTCCTTATACATCCAAATGGTTCTCAATTTCCCTTGGAGAAAAATCTTTCATTGCTCAGAAGAACTCTGATATAGCATAGAGAGAGCTACCCACATTTCCCTCGCAGTGTTCTTACCAGAAATATGCGAGACTCTATGATCTCGAACTCCATCCAAATCATTTGTGTAACCACCCTCCTCCCACATCAACCCAAGTAAAAGGCCAACCAGGCTAAACATGCGACAAGATAGGCTACTATGAAGGGATTCAACCTCCTTGGTGACCTTAAGGAAATGGAATCGATGGAACACATCAACCATACCTTCCACATTAGCAAAAACACCCCCATGAGACATCTCAACCACTCAGACATCTTGCCCCTGGGTCCCACTAATATTTTAGACCTCTATACACTCTCATGTTATGGGCATGCCAGCATCCAGGGACCTCTAGACGCTCTCACAAGCCTGCAAGCCAGTGTCTAGGGACTTTTCCCAGCATACCTGTGCCAGCATCGCGAAATTCAAGGCACTTTTCTAACCCAGAATTTTGGACACTAACTAGAACTTGTTATAACATTCATAATGCATCAAAGACATGGTGACAAGGCAACTAAACCAAAAATTGACCTCAGGACTAGGCCTAACCATCACCAATTGGGACTGACATTTTTTCAAACACTCGGTATCAATGCAACCTACAGGTCTAGGATACAAGACAGAGCATGAATGACTGAATACTCTTATGAAACATGACAAGGAGGATCACCACCTTCTCCATTTAACAGTTGTAACATCAATTAGGTATTGCATCTATCAATTTAACAATTACAAGTAAATACATGAGATAACCATGACATGAACTAGTTAATTAACCAAGCTTATAACCAACATGAAACCATGTAAATGATAGAGATATAACAACCATTAAATCCACATATAAACAAGTTCAAATGCAAGAGAACTTAACTTTCATTAATCATAGGCAAATATGACCAGGTTCGAGACTTCCACATACCACCCGACGATAAACATGGTTGAACAAAATATTTATTTCAACTAGTCACCCCCATGCCATATTCCAAGCATGAATGTGGGATCTTATGGGTAAACCAATCCAAAAACAACCAAGTGAATCTAGAGGTTAAACCACCTCCACCCTCACCTAACCGTGATCACACCAAAACCAGTGCTCCGATCACAACCGAACCGAACTTGGAATGCCATCCGAAATCCATTACTATCCTTGACGAATTTTTCATCTCCTTATCTCTCAAGCTTTACTGCAATCCAATCTCACATCACTAGGCCCTAAACCGAGACAAGTCTTTTAATCTTTACGCGATCCAAACCCGGATCACTAGGCCATAAACCGAGACTTCTCCCTCAGGCTTTACTGCGTATCCCGCCAAAACTGGTCAAGGGATTCCTAGGTCTTTGGGAATGAACCTTGAGACCACCTCTGCCCTGGATTCCAAAATCCATCCGTAAAACCAAAGCTCAAAACTGAGATAAACATCCAAACATACCATGGCATCCAGAAAAAGGAAAGGCTGGGCTGAAAACCATTGTCATAACCTGGCAAAACCATGCCACCGATAGCAAGAGAACCATACACCAGCATGGAAAGCCATGCATGTCAAAACTAGTGAGGAAATCACACATGCAATATGTTACCTGCAAGTATTCCTGTTGAAGTTGCCTAATCCTGCTCTTCCTTCCTTGATCCTTGCTTTCCTTCCTTTCCCTTTGCTTGCTTTTCCTTCCTTGATCCAAAGCTAGAGTGCTCCAAGAAACTCTAAGTGACCAAGAGTGAGAGAGAGAGAGAGAATAATGAGAGAGCTCCAAAACTTGAACTGACAAAAGGTTATCAACTAATCCTCATAAGCCTTTTTATTAATGAGACCTCTATTTTCTTCAATTTCCATTATTTTCCTTCATTTTCATCCTCATATGCAACCTGTGACCTTTCACCTTATTTGTCTCCTAATTTGCTTTACTTTCATAAATAAATGTACCAAAAATGCCCTTTTTCCTTTTAATGTCTCTGCCAATTTCCTTAGCCAAAACACATCCAGTGATGCCCACTAGGATATCATTTCCCAACATTCAGCTTGGAAAAACTGTCCCTTAACCGTGGTCGTATTTTTCCTTTATTAAATTTTATTACATGAACTTTTCACCAGATTTGTTACAGAACCCTCCGCCTTGGGGAACACCATCCTTGGTGTTAAACCACACCAAGACCTCACTAAAACCGATGAAAAGAAAACATACTGCCCATTGATCTTTACAACTTAGCTCGTTGCAATATTTACCATGAAAGACCTGCTCAAAAGAAAAAATAAATGACAACTCGACAAGATAACAACCATACCGCTTACTGGAGATTTATAACTTATGTCATGATGGTATTTACATCCATATATATACATATACCAAAACATCAACAAAACATATACCAAACATATGCTAAACATATACCAAACATCAAACCAACACTGATTTGCCTCAACCGACAAACAATGAAGGATACATGGCCCGCATCTGATCCGCCATCTCCCATGTAGCTTCTTCGCGCCCAAAATTGACCTTAAATTTCTCTATGGCTCTGTTCCTTAGCATGAGATGCTTATATTGCAATATGCATTGAGGCTCCAGCTGGAACTCTCCTTCTTGCTCCACCTTCAATACAGACCAGTCAATAACATGATCAACATCCTTTATATACCTCTTAAGCAATTAAATATGGGAAACATCATGGACATTCACTGTTAGAGGTAGTGCAAGTGGATAGGCCACTGGTCCAATCCACTCAAGGATCTCAAAAGGCCCGCAATATTGTGGTGCCAACTTGGCACATGATCCAATCCTCAAAGAGATTTTCTTGGGTTTTATGCGCAAATACACATGCTCCCCAACTCGAAACTCCTTGAACACCCCGTGCTGATTCACATAGATCTTTTGTCTATCTTATGTTTCCTTTATAACATGTGTTTCCTATTCCATGTTTGCCAACATATCTGGTCCAATATGTAACTTGTTCACTGGATCACTCCAGCTGATGGAAGTATTACAACTCCACCCATCCAATGCCTCGAAATGACTCATCCTCAATGACTCCTGATAACCATTGTTCTATGCGAACTCAACTAATGGAAGATACTCCTCCCATCTCCTCTGTTGGTGCATCACAGACATCCTCAGCATATCCTCCAAGATCTTGTTGACCCTCCTTGTTTATCCATCTGTTTGTGGATGATAAATTGTACTGAAGTCCAACTTTGTACCCAAACCTTCAAATAGCTCCTTCCAGAATTTGGAAGCGAACTTTGCATCCCTTTCAGACACAATCTTCTTAAGAACACCATGTAATCTCACTATCTCTCTGATGAAAATGTATGCTATCACACTGGTTGAATATGTAGTCTTCGTTGGAATAAAGTGAGCTACCTTACTCAACCCGTCGACCACGACAATAATATAATCCTGTTGTCTCACTATTCTCGAAAGACCTGTAATGAAATCCATGTAAATGACCTCCCATTTCCATTTTGGAATTGTTATAGGTTGTAGTAGACAACCTAGATGCTTACATTCTACCTTTACCTGCTGACAATTTAAACATCTAGCCACAAACTCTGCCACTTCCTTCCTAAAATTCGGCCAATAGTAGAATTTCTTCATTGTTATCAACGTCTTTTGATATCTTGGGTGACCTGAGTATGGCTTAACATGAAACTCCTTCAAGATAAGCTTCTTGAGCTCACTGTAATTCGGTACATAGATATTGTCCCTGAATCTCACCAAACCATTTTTCGTGAGACGATAGTCTGCATCCTTATCACCTATACCTGTACCTGTGCCTGTACCTATACCTGCACCTGTACCTGCACCCACACCTATGCTTGTACTTATACCTATACTCTGTTGTAACCTATGGATGATTTCCATGTACTTGTCATCCCATTATCCTGTTTGCAAGATCTTATCCTGTAACGCTGTCCCATAAGAGCTCATAGTTGCTATATGATTTACCTGTACCTTCCTGCTAACAACATCTATAGCCCGATTCTCCTTCCCTTTGATGTATTTGATCTCGAAGTCGAACTCACTGAGGGTGGTCAACCATCTAGCTTGCCTAACATTCAAATTTGGTTTGTCAAACAAATACGTCAACGCATTGTCACTCATCGGTACAAAACTCCTGCCAAGAAGATAGTCCCTCCACATCTTTAATGCATGTATGATTGTTTCTAGCTCAAGATCATGCGTCAGATAGTTCTTCTTGTTCTCATTCATTTTCCTTGACTCATAGCCCACTACCTGACCTTCTTGCATGAGAACTCCACCAAGTCCTCTCTTGCAAGCATCTGTACACAATACGAACTCCTTGTCCGGATCTACAATCTTTAGCACTGGTGCATGTCTCAACAACTGTTTGAGTTGCTCAAAACTAGCTGCACATTCTTCTATCCATTCGAACTTCTTACCTTTATTTTGTAATGATGTGATAGGATATGCAATGCATGAGAAGTTCCTGATGAACCTCATGTAGTAACCTGTCAACCCCATAATGATCTCACCTCATCCAGATTCTTAGGAGCTTCCCACTCCATGATGACCCTTATATTTTCTGGATCTACTGCTATGCCTTCCTTGGAAACGACATGTCCTAAGTAATGCACCTTTGTCTGAAAGAAGCTGCACTTGCTAATCTTATCATACGATTGATGCTCTCTTAGCAATCTCAACACTCTTGCTAAATGCTCGACATGTTCTTCCTCATTTTTAGAATATACCAATAAGTCATCAATGAATACAATAACAAACTTGTCCAGATAAGGATGCAACACATTATTCATCAAACACATAAATGTAGTTGGAGCATTAGTCAAACCGAATGGAACTACAACAAAGTCATAATGCCCATACCTAGTCCTCGACGCAGCCTTGAATATATCCTCTTCCTTGATGCGTACCTAATGGTATCCCAATCTCAAGTCGATCTTAGAGAACACTATTTCTCCCTTCAACTGATCAAACAAATCATCGATCCTTGGCAATGGGTACCTATTCTTGATCATTACCTTGTTCAACTACATATAGACAATGCACAATCTAAGAGTATTATATGTCTTGTTTACGAACAACATAGTGCACCCCAATGTGATACCCTTGGCCTAATGTATCCCTTGTCAAGCATCTCCTTTAACTGCAACTTCAACTCTATCAACTCAGGCGTGCTCATCTGACAAGGTGCCTTTGATCCCAGATCTGCCCCTGGCACCAACTCAATAGAAAGGTCTACCTCCCTGTCAGGTGGAAACTCTATAATGTCCTCAAGAAATACATCCTAAAACTATTGTATAATAGGGTATATACTCAAAACATCTGCATCCCCAACTTCCTTACCTTTGTCACTAGAAATGTGCACTTCAAACATTACACAAACTTGTATGCAACTATGCTTAGCTTGCATAGTGGTAACCATACTCACTAATGTAGGCTTCTTCTTCCCCTGTAAAGTTCTATTTTCCCCACTATCATCCACACACTCAATGGCCTTGTCGAAGTAATCCACTTTGGTCCTGTGAAGGTAGATCCAATCCATACCCAAAAGCATACTATATGAACCCAATGGCAGTACATTCAAATGTGATGTTTTAGGCATACCATTTAACTCAAATGAACAAGCTCACACCCAATGGTGAACTATCTTCATTGTATTGTAGCCAACTACACCAACCAAGATTTTGCATGCACTTCATTTCTCAAACCATACTTATCCACCAAGTTAAGACTAACTTAGCTATAATTAGATCTAGGATTAATCAAAATAGAAACAACTTCATCACAAATCTTATTGTCCATCTCAATAATAGATGCTTGATGATCTGCTTGCTTGTTATCCACAACTGCATAGATATGAGGAATGTTATGCCCCACATCACCAACTATGTGCCTCCTTAGAATTGTATATCTGGGGTCTACCACCACTCTGATACTGCGGACAATCCTTCTTGCGATGATCCTTACCACATATCCAACAATGCAATGGTTCCCTACCACCGCCTCTAGCCTGCTGCTCTCCATGTCTCCACTCAGTTGTATTGAAATTCTTGTAAGGGACTACATTTTCTTTCTCACTTGCATCTTTAGGTATTCCTTGCTTTCGTGGCTATTTTCCTTTAGCTTTCTCAATTATTTTCAAGTCATGCTTAGGCTCAACTTTGCGCTTTGACTACTCATAACAATGTTTCAACTTGCGGATGGCCTCCTCCAATGATCTAGACTGATCAAACGCAATCTGGTCTTTCCATGCTACTGGCAGTCCACTGATGAATCTTTAAACCTTGGCCTTCTCCTCCTTGAGGCAAGGCACATATCTCAACAGCTCCAAGAACCTGCTAGTATACTCATCATCTGTCATGGAACCCATCCGCAACTCATAAAACTCCTTAGCTTTGTCATCAAAGTATCTTTCCAACAAATACTTCTTCTTGAAGAGACTCTCAAACTCATGCCAAGTCAAACCATCCTCATATATACCTTTAACATTCTTCACATCTTCCCACCATATATCTGCTTTACCTTTGAGACTGAAAATGTCTATCTTTGCTTTCATGTTTTCTGAATAGTCATGCAATTTGAAGAATTTCCTCATACCAAGCAACCATGCCCCCGCATTTTGTGATTTATCCATCCCTCCATTAAATGTAGGTGGCTTTGCTTTCTTAAACGCGCCTGGAAAGTATCCCCTATCACTCCTCCTGTAAGGATGATAACGATGACAATCATGATGCTTGTCCAAACCATAACTAGAATAATACCTGTGTCCATCACCTCTCCTATCTGGAGTGTCCAACGACCTGCCATCTCTGATCGTGTCATCTTTGTTTGACCTATGACCACCATAAGACCTATTGCCATATGATCCATTAGTTCTGTCCTCCCGCTCATGGATGATCTGAAGTGGTCCCTATCGTTGCAATTATGACAAACTTTGAAGTAGTATTGCATTAACCTCTGCTTGTTTCTCTTGTGCATGCATGATTTTGTCATTGTCCGCCTTACAACTCCTTATTTCTTCCTTCAAGCTTCTCAATGCATCTACCAAATCAAAAGAGAGCCCAACACTACGATGGTCATTCAATTCATAGGGAGAGTCTTTGTAGTCTAACATCTTGCTAGCCGTTTGATCTTTTTCCTGCAAGTATACTATGTCAGCTAAACCAACTCACAATAAACCAACGTACCTTAGCATAGTTCGGGGAGGATATATCGTCTGCAAGATCATTAAATTAGCATGATACATGTATAACATAATCATAACAACATATAGACATATGATACATAAGCACATAACCATGTAACCATCAGTCTAACTAGAGTCCAATCATCTATGCATGACCATATCAACTACACACATACCATGACTACATGCATGACAAGAACAACCATAAAACCAATGTATACTTGACCACATGCAAACATTAACATGCATAATAAATGCATAATTGGCCACACAAACGAATGAACACATATAATCAAGCATGAATGACGATACTTGTAACCAAATCTACAAGAATGATACATGCAACCAAGCATGCAAGAATGTAATCAAACATACGAGAATGTAACCAAGCATGCAAAATGACACATGTATGCGACATATAACAACATGTAACCAGCCATACACTCATGACAATATGCTTAACACAACGACATCCTTATCCCCATGGTGACATCACTACGACCGTGACCAACACCATGCATATACAACAAGCATTCAAGGATGATTGACACGTGCAACCGACATGAATGCATGACAAACATATTCACCTAAGGAGAGTGCAACCATGCTCCGATACTAATCTGTAACCACCATTATCCCACGTCTGCCCAAGTAACCAGCCAACCGGGGCAAACATGCGATGAGAAAGGCCACTATGAAGGGATTCAACCTCCTTGGTGACCTTAAGGAAATGGAATCGACATAACACATCAACCATACCTTCCACATTAGCAACAACACCCCCAGGATACATCTCAGCCACTCAAACATCTTGCCCCTAGGTACCACTGATATTTTAGACCTCTTGACCTTGAGACGCTCTCATGCTATGGGCATGACAATGCCCAGGGACCTCTGGATGCTCTCATAAGCCTGCAAGCCAACATTTAGGGACTTTTCCTAGTAGACCTATGACAACATCCACAAAATTCAAGACACTTTTCTAGCCCAAAATTCTGGCCACCGCCCAAAACTTGTTACTTTCACAATCCATAAAATACATGGAGACTACTAAACCAAAAATGAACCTCGGGACCAGCCTTGACCATCCCCAACTGGGACTGACATTTTGTCGAACACTTGGCATTAATGCAACCTACAAGTCTACGATACAAGACAGAGCATGAATGACTGAAAACTCTTATGAAACATGACAAGGAGAATCACCACCTTCTCCATTGAACATTATAACATCAATTAGGTCTTGCATCCATAAATTTAACAATTACAAGTACATACATGAGATAAACCTGACATGAACCTATCAATTAACCAAGCTTATAACCAACATAAAACCATGTAAATGGCAGAGATATAATAGCCATTAAATCCACATATAAACAAGTGCAAAAGGAAAATAAATTAGCTTTCATTAATCATAGGCAAATTCAACCAGGTTCGAGACTTCCATGTACCACACGACCATAGACATGGCTAAACCAAATATTTCTTTCAGCCAGTCACCCTCATGCCATGTTCCAAGCATGAACATGGGATCTCATGGGTAAACCAATCCAAAAACAACTAAGGGAATCCAGAGGTTAAACCACCTCCACCCTCACCAAACCGTGATCACACCAAAACCAGTGCTTCGATCACAACTGAACCGAACTTGGAATGCCATCCGAAATCCATCACTATCCTTGAGGAATTTTCCATCTCCTTGTCTCTTGGGCTTTACCGCAATCCAATCCCAGATCACTAGGCACTAAACCGAGACCAGTCTCTCAGGATTTACCGCAATCCAAACCTGGATTACTAGGCCCTAAACCAAGACTTCTCCCTTAGGATTTATCGTGTATCTCGCCAAAACCGATTAAGGGATTCCTAGGCCTTTGGGAATGAACCTCGAGACCACCGCCGCCCAATATTCTGAAATCCATCCAGCAAACCAAAGCTCAAAACTGAGATAAACATCCCAACATACCATGGCATTCAGAAAAAGGCAAGGCTAGGTTGAAAACCTTTGTCATAACCCGGCAAAACCATGCCACCGACAACAAGAGAACCATACACCAACATGCATAGCCATGCATGTCAAAACTAGTGAGGAAACCACACATGCAATATGTTACCTGCAATTATTCCTGCTGAAGTCGTGCGATCCTGCTCTTCCTTCCTTGGTCCTTGCTTTCCTTCCTTTCTCTTTTCTTGCTTTTCCTTCCTTGATCCAATGCTAGAGTGCTCCAAGAAACTCCAAGTGACCAAGAGTGAGAGAGAGAGAAAGAATAATGAGAGAGATCCAAAACTTGAACTAAAAAAAGGTTACCAATTGATCCTTAGAAGCCTTTTCATTAATGAGGCCTCTATTTTCTTCATTTTCCTCCTCACATGCAACCTATGAAATTTCACCTTACTTTTCTCCTAATTTCCTTTATTTTCATAAATAAATGTGTCAAAAATGTAATTTTGCCTTTTAATGCCTTTGCCTTAGCCTTTGCTAATTTCCATAGTCAAAACACATCCATCGATGCCCACTTGGATATTATTTCCCAACATTCATCTTGGAATAAGTGTCCCTTAACCGTGGTCTTATTTTGCCTTTATTAAATTTTATTACATGAACTTTTCACCATGGTTGTTACAATCTGCTTCGCCTTTGCCATTTCCTTCTTGTACTCCTTCAGTTGATCTACATCCTGGGTAACTACTAACACATTTTCCACGTAGGATGTTAATCCATATTCATCTATAAGGAAGGACATCAGAGCCTTCTAGATGACATAGTTGGAGGCTCCCCCCAACCTATCTTGATCTTTGAGCCCAACTATGGCCATCTCTTAATCTGTTAAAAATTCCCTCTTTCCCTTTGTTTGGTTGTTGGATCTGCTATATGCACTCCCTTCTGGAGTGAGAAAATATACACTTAGCTACTGCAAATCTACCTGGAAAAATCAAACTTCTGAAACTCAAAGTCCCTTGAGAGAAATTTTCCTTCTGTTGTGTGTGCTTTTCTCTTCCACCCGAGGTTGATTTTGCTGTTGCAAAACCCTCTCCGTCCAACCAGAATTTTGCTCAGCAAAAGTTTGAGCTTTTGTTGCTCCCTCTCACTCCTGGAAGCACCATCCTGGGCAAATTGAATTTTTCTACCAACCCACACTGAAAAATCAAACTCCTGCCCTAGGAATTTGAACTACCAATATGGGTATTGCACAACCTCTGAGAATTTTGGCCTGTTGCTCCCTCTAAAAAACGAAATTCTCTCCTCTGCTTATGAGCTTCCCAACTGATCACCCACACTCTTATACCATGTGAAAATTTTGGCACTAAGAAATTTATTGTAGCGACTGGAAATTATTCTTCTAACTATAAATTAATTAACAATTTGTTCGCCCATACAAACAACAATTAATTCACTACTGTAAACTTCACAAATAAAAATGTGGAATAAAAATAGCGCTGAAAACTGAGAAAATCTAGCTCACACACATATATAAAATTTGCATAGTTATTTTTGGACAATTGTCCTCGGAAAAACCCAACTTGGGAAAATTGGTGCAACAACTTAGGGTTTTATTATTATGCAACATTGAGAAATTGTGAGTATAATAATCAAGATGTCGAAATATGGTTATCATGTAGACAAAATATTGGCAAAAAATATCTAGAGGGACATTACCCTCACTCCGGGTGATTTCGACACTAGATTTCCTCTGAAAAGCAAGTCGTCCAACTGGGTCTACGCAAGCCCTGCATCAACCTGAAGCTGCCTCCTGCTATTGTTGCCTGAATTGTCTGCTAATCAAATGGTCCTGCCTACTATTGGTTGGGAAAATTCTTCTTTGGCACTTTGGGACTCCTTCCCGACCTCTGGAACTAAAGACGTCTTCCCTTCTCAGCAAATCGAACTTCCTTCTAAGGCTTTTGCACTGGGATTGTGCAACCTACTATAGAAACTTCGGCCTCTCTACAATGCACTCGTTGGATTTGGAAATTTTTCTCTAGCCTCACTATCCATGCCCCTCACTGTCTTTACTTCCTTACTAAAGCTCAAATTCTTCCAGCATCGTTGGCTCTCTGAAAATCGAACCCTCTAAGAAAATTGAGCTCTTTGTGTTTCTCATAAGTGTGTTCTCCAAGTGCCCATTGACTTATTCTTATAATCCTTTGTTGGGGTTCCAACGACCAATTAAAACTTAATCAAGGGCTAGGATCATATCAAAGTGAACTTGTGTGAGTTTCTAGATAATTCCCACCTTGACTTAATTAATTCTGATTAATTAATCAAATTTCCTAAGTTTAGACTTAGGAAACATTAAAAAATAAGTAATAATCTAATTAAGTCATTTCTAGGTGGAATTTCCATAAACGATTTATGGGTTATGGAAATCTCATGTATTCTAGCCTCTCCGCCAAGTTTCGTGGCTAGAACACACCCAATGCTACAAAAACTAACATGGGCCTTTAAATGTCATTATTATAGCCATGTATTCGCACTATGATGCCCTGTACTATTATTGTATTCATTGATCATGGTATTATGAGACCTTGGCATGCTTGGTGTAGTCTATAACATATGGAAAGGAAACATGGGCTTCAAGGAGGCAAAGGAGGTAGCAGCATAATTTGTTGCACAACAACTCGGATGAGATGTTGTAGCCCCGTTACATGTTAATGAGGAGTATGTTCAGCATGAAGAAGTGCATGGTGTTGGCATATAGGCATGTTGGTTGCAAGAGGCGACCAATTTCTTTGGTTCCTTGTGATTATTTTGCAAGGACTATAGTTGATCATGTTTTGTCAAAAAATCATTTGGTATTAGCCTTGTCAATGGTGTTTGCATGGTGTTTTCAGTGAAGCTTGGAGCACCCTTTGTCAATTAGAAGTGAAGAAGGTCAATTTGGTGTGTGGTGGAAGGTTTCCATCAATGCCAAAGGGGGAGTTTGTTGGTAACTTGGTGTTGCCATTGATGTCAACCCTAGAGTGTCAACGAATTGAGTTAGGGCACTAATGTCAACCAATTATTGATAAGTTGGCATGATGATCAGATGATTGGGATGAGTTCTAGAAGTGTTGTAGAGGCTATACAAGTCCTTGAGGAAGAAGTCTTGAAGTTGAAAGTAATTATGGGTAGTGAGGCCTTGATTTTCTATGTGTTAGAGCAGTGACACAATCTCCTTACTATCACAAAATGCCACTAAGGCAATGTCGTGTTCTTGCCACGTTCAACTCATGAAGTTTGCTGCACTCTGACAATTTAGTGCTAGTGGCACTGTCTTGTAGGTAAAAAAAAATACCTCGAGCCTAAACTGACCTAAAATTAAAAATGAATTTTTCATGTAAAGTTTTGCAAGCTATTTTATGTCTTTTAGGCAATGGATTGTGATTGTAAAAGCACAAAAACTAAGTTAAATTTTCCATATTTTTACCAGTTAAAATGGACAAAAAGCAGCATCAAAACACAACAAATTGATGACGGGGTTCACCTCTCCTGAATACGTCTCTAGGTCTAGCTTCCAATGGTGTGTCCCTTTATATTATATACTCAATTGTTCAAATATATCAACATATAATGCTCAAATTATAAAAATAACACTGTCGTTGCATCCATAATGCCCAAAAACCCCTGCGTAGGCTCTTCTTGGGCTCAAAAAGGCTGAAAATTACCAAGTTAGGCCTATTTTTCCCAATTTGTCTATTAATTGTTCTCCAAAAACGTCTTCATTGCAACTTGGGCAACAAACTAACCCCACTAGTGTGTTGGTATGGTAGATCGTTAGTATCTCAGAGGTCCTCGGTTCGACCCACGATTGGTGGTGGAGGTTGTGTTTTATCGTTATAAAAAACAAATAATTTTTTAATGTGGATTGAATCCCTCTCTAATCTCTGCGCCCTTGGTTCCCCGCCACCACATGGTCATGTGTCGTGGGCAAGGGCGGTATGCCACACGTCACAACCCCCAGTCCTACTCTAACAATCACATGACATAACCAACGACAGTGGCCTTATTGTTCTTCCCTTTCCATCGTAGCTCCTTCTCCTTCACCTCTTGTCACGTATTCGCAATATAACCTACACCAGACTGACCCGACCTAACCAATTTTGGCCTCATTCAGAGTGCCACATGGCGCCTTGGTATTGGACCATGTGTCACTCCGTGATTGGCCCATATCGAAACACCTTCAACCAATAAGAGTGTGCCAAATGTCCACGTACGACTAAGCCATATGTAAGTTCTTGATTGGTCCCATACTGCTCGGTCATCCTTCTTATGTCAACATGACATCATCATATGGATTGCCACGTGGCATCCAAACACTACCGAGTCAACCCTTCAAGTTGACTTTTTAATTATTTGCCAAAAAATTCAGAACACGATAACTTCCTCATATGGTGTCGAATTGAGGCAATTCAAGTGTCATTGGAATAAAAATAACAAGATCTACGATTTGGCGCCAGTTTTGGGAGATTTTGAGTAATTTAATTCTTTAGTATATTTTTTATCTTATGGATCATTCCTCCCCACTGGAAGCTTTTGGACCAACGAAAGTATGCTTTTACTCAACAAGTGAGGGTACAACTCCCTCACTTTCCCGATCTCTATCCACCTTGCTTTTCTTGGATTGCTACCTTTGAGCCCCACTCGAAGATATCCACATCACACTTGCATGAAATCCTTATCCTCTTGTCAAGAACTGAGACTTTCTACAACTCATTTAAATATCTAGGAGAAAAATCTTCTATATATGGAATATGAACATTCTCTTCTTGATGATCAATCATTGGAGGCTCATACAATCTCAAGTTTTCCACATTCACAACAGAATAAATTTGCATGTAAGGTGGCAAATCTAATCGAAAAGCGTTGTTACCAATATTCTCCAAGATTTTGAAAGGACCATATATGATTGGCTTGAGCTTTTTACCTTCACCTTGTAGTCTTTCCTTGCTGATGTACAACCAAAATTGATCTCCCACTTGGAAATCGTGATCAACCCGGTGCTTATCACATCTTGCTTTATTCTCGGCTTTGCTTTTCTCCAGTTGTTCTTGTACCCTTTCATGCACTAGCTAAATTTGTTAAATGAAATGCTTGGCTTTGCTTTTCTCCAGTTTTTCTTGTACCCCTTCATGCACTAGCTAAATTTGTTCAATGAAATGCTTGGATTTGTCCACATCACTATGCCCATCTATTGCAATATCTTTACCAAAGATGAAATCCAAATGAGAATTTGGAAAATAACCTAAACAAGCTTCAAATGGAGATACTTGTGTAGATGAATGCTTGGCACAATTGTAGGCATGATGGATGTAATGAAAATGCTCATCCCAAAGTTTAGGATGCTTGCCACAATATCCTCGAAGGAGATGCACTATTGTTTTGTTCACTACTATTTGGTCGTCGGTTTGTGGATGAAAATTTATTCTCTTCTTCAACTTTATGTCCATGAGTTCCCATAAACATGACCAAAACTTTCTGATAAATTGAGAATCTTGATCAGAAATATTAGAAGTGGGTAACCTAAAGTGAACTGAAAGAATAACAGATGCATTTACAATAGTCCTTGATAACATATATGCAACTTTGTTGTATACACCTTTCTTATACCTTATTACTAAATGAAATTGTTGTAGCAATCCCTTCCATTTGAAATGTCTAGCTTATTGTAGCTTGGTTTGCAACTGTATATATTGCAAAGGTTGATGGTTAGTATGAATAATCATTTCTTTACCCATCAAATAGTGCTTCCATTTCTTCACGCTTTGTACCGAAGCATACAACTCTTTATCATAAGCTGGATAGTTAATTACTACATTGGTAAAGGTTTCGAAATGATAACATATTAGCTTACCATGCTGCATCAAAACTTCTCCCATAGCATATTCGCTTGCATCGGTTTGAATTTCAAATGGTTGCTTAAGATCTAGAAGTTCTAGAATTGGCGTTGTATTGATTTTCTCTTTCAAAGCATCAAAGGCTTTACGCTACTTTCCTCCCCATTGAAATGCATGTTTCTTGTTTCACACTTGTCAAAGCATGTAATGGTGTTGTAATGAATGAGAAGTTAGCGATAAATTCTCTCCAGTATTGGGTTGCTCCAAAAAATCTCCTAACTTCTATTACATTGTTGGGTTTAGGTCAATTCACAATAACATCAACTTTGGAGGGATCAATCTTCAATTTACCACCCCCTATAATATGACCCAAATAAACCAAATAGGGTTTTTCCAAATTCACATTTAGACATCTTCAAATACAAATTTTCCTTTTTCAAAACATCTACAATTTGCTTCACATGGTTGATATACTCTTCACGAGTATTACTGAAAATCATAATATCATCTAAGTAGACTATGACAAAATCATCAAGGAATGGTTGCAATACATCATTCATAATTCTCATGAATGTGGCAGGTGCATTGCAAAGCCCAAACGACATAACTAACCATTCAAACAAACCTTGTTTTGTCTTGAAAGAAATTTTCCAAATATCATCTTCAACAATTCCTATCTGATGGTAACTACTTCTCAAATCTAACTTAGTAGAATAAAAAACTTCCTATAATTGATCTAGCAAATCATCAATGCGGGGAAGAGGATAGTGATTCTTTACCGTAATGTTTTTCAAAGCTTGGAAATCCATACACATGCACCATGTACCATCTTTCTTTAAAACCAAAACAATAGAAGACCCACAAGGAGATGTACTAGGCCTGATGACCCCTTTGTCAAGCAACTCTTGAATTTGCTTATTAATTTTTGCATTCTCTAAAACTGACATTCTATACATGCCAATATTAAGAAGTAATGCATCGTGATGCAATTGAATCTCATGTTGGATTCCTCTTTTTGGAGGTAACCCTTTAGGTTCCTAAAGCATCTTATCATAAGTGTTGACAACTTCAACCAATTCATGGTTGAGTTTAGATACACACCCTCAGAAAGCTTCAAATTCAACAATATGTTTAACTTCAATCATCAACCTCACAAAATTCTTACTAGCATTACAAGCCTTTTCATCTGACCAACACTACCATGAGATAAACTCATCTTCTTGCGACGTGCTCTAACAATATACTCAACTCCATATTTTAAAAGATGATATTTGTTTTCATGAAAATAGAATATGGATTTTCGGTCATACAAGTATGGACTCCCTAAAACAATCCTGCAAATATCAAGTGGTACAACATTAAGTTGTACCTCATCTATAAAATTAGCAGTGATGGTGAATTTGAATTTACATTTTCTTGTCACTTATAATTTGGCATCATCAACTACCCAACCCAAAGGGCAGGGTTTTGTATGAGGTGTAGATTTTAAATTAAGTTTCTTGACAATTGCTTCAAAGAATATATTAACTTACGATCCACTATCAAATAGTGTATCAACCTTTGTATGTTTTGTAATGACCCTGATATGGAAAATATCACTTCTTTCTTTATCATTTTGGGATTCAACAAGCTTACTAAAAGAACTAGTGCTTGCATTAGAATTTATACCTTTGATTCACATGGTTGTGATTTTGGTTTCATCACCTGAATAAGATCCTAGATCTTGTTGAGTTGTAGCAACAATCTTTTGTTTCCCCTTGTTATTGAACTTATTTGGTCTCAATTATGGATGTAATTCCAACAATGTTCTTCATCATGGCCATCTTTTGAACAATGTTTATAAGTAAGTTTCTCTCCCTTTCTTGACAGTAGCATTATTTTTTCCTTCGCATTTCCTTTGTCTCTAGATTTAAAAGGTTTATTGTTGGTCTCTTGAGGATCATTCTTGCCTCTTGATTCTAAATGAGTTTCTTGAACACATACTTCATCTAGATTGGTGGGATTGAAACATAAGTATAGCATGTCTGAAATAACTATGTAATCCACTTATATATTTAAGGAGAGTACCTAGTGAAGTCAAATAAACACTCAAGATTAAAGCTCTTCTTCTAAATTCTTGTGTGTAACTTTGGACACTTTGACCTTTAGCTTGTCTAAAAAAAATTCAATCCATAATTTCTTTTTGCATGTAAGCTAATGGATAAAATTGTATTCTTAATGTTGCTATAAAATCATTCCAAAAGGAGATAATCTTACCTCTTTTCTTCAAAAAATTTTGAGTTCTGGCCTCCCACCAGATGAGAGCTGCACCTTCCAGCCGAAGAGAAGCATGCTAGATCTTTGTGACATCATCATCTATGATTTGAATCCTACAATAGACTTCAATATGAAAAACCCAATTGTTTAACTTTTCAACATTTGCTTCCCCATTATACACATGCAATTCAAAGTTGACATCAAGCTTAATCAAAGGAGACTTAGCGTGTCCTTTTGGAGATGGAGGAGGAGTAAGTCTATGGGATGAAGGAGGTGAAGAAAGGAGGTGAAGAAGGAGGTGAGGATGGAGGTGTAGGTGGAGGTGGAGGTGGAGGCTTACTCTCATTACCACCATTACCTTTTGGTTGATTAAAATTTTCTCCTTGCAACCATGTTGTTCTCTCATTGAACAACACTTTCACCATCTTAGCCATATAATAGAAATCCTTTCTAAAATCTCTCTCATCCTCAGATGTCAAACCTTGTCCTTCTTGATGTGCCGTGACTTGTGGAGTTTATGGCCTCCTTGAGCCAATTTGAGGATCTGCTTCTTCAAGTACTCCTCTTCTTATCAATTTAGACCTTGTAAGCATTAGAAAAAAAACACTTGAAAATTCTATCAAACCTTCACAAAAACTATGCTTTGACACCAAACTGATCTGAAATTAAAAATGAAGGTTTCATGTAAAGTTTTGCAAGCTAGTTGATGTCTTTTAAGCAATGGACGACGATTACAAAAGCACACAAACTAAGTTAAATTTTGCAGATTTTTAACAGTTAAATAGACAAAAAACAACATCAAAATGTGAAATTTTCATTTATCACAGTAGCTGGAAATTATTCTTCTAATCGTTAATTTAATTTAACAAGTTATTTGTAGTTTGCTACGACAAATATCAAATAATTCACACTGTGATTTTCACAAATAAACTATAGAAGAAAATAGCGTTGGAATCTGAGAAAATACTAACACACACACACACACATAAAAATGACACCGTCATTTTTGGACAATTGTCCATGGAAAAACCCAACTTGGGAAAACCGGTGCAACAACTAAGGGTTTCTATTATTATGCAGTAGTGAATTATGAGTACAATATATGGATTCCCAACTGGCAATCCAATCAAAGAAAAAATATTGGCATAAATATTGTGAGAATTTTTTCTCACCCCCACAGGCAATCCTGGCTCAGTCAAGCCAATCAAACTGGCTTCCCAACTACCTCTACATGGGCCCTGCGTCAACCTTTGCACAGGCTTGAAATACGCTAGTTTGGGAACTGCCTTTGATTCGCTTCTGACTGACAATCGTTGGTCTAGAATCCTCTAGCTTGACTCTCTATAAATTCTTCCGTCCACTAGCACCTAAATGGCCCTTCCTCTAGCCAAATCAAAATGCCCTTTAGAGGCTTTTGCGCAGTTCCTGCGTTAGCCTCAATGTGACTCTTTCTACCTCTTTGCAATGCACTCACTTGATCTGGAAAGCTTCCTCCGACCTCACTGTCTCTGCTCCTCACTCTCTGCTTCGATCTCTAACTTTCCGACAACTACTGTTTCTCTTTGGAAATCGTTTTGCCAAGGAAATCAAACCCCTGGCGTGCTCTCTATCTACCCATTGACTTCTTATAATCCCTAGTTGGAGCACCAATGATCAATATTAAAACTTAATCAAGGGCCAAGATCATATCAAAGTCGATCTGTGTAAGTTTCTAAAGAATTCTCCCCTCAGCTTAATTAATTCTTATTAATTAACCAGTTTTCTTAAGTTTAGACTTAGGAAACATTAAAAAAATAGGTCAGTAATCTAATTAAGACACTTCTAGGTGGAATTTCCATAAATGATTTATGGGTTATGGAGAACTCTTGTATTCTAGCCTCTCCACAAAGTTTCGAGACTATAACACATTTGATGCTACAAAAACTAACGCTCCCTCTCAACGAGGACTGTGTTCTAGTGCTGCATACCCTGCTGCAATACCCTTTCTCTGTATCACACCTCTATCATGTTGCTTATGTTTGGCCATACTTCCCACCAACCACTGCACAACTCTAGTGTTGCATCTGTGTTGTTGTTGACAATGCCATACTATTGTCAATCCTACATCTACACTGCAAATCCCTCAGATTTGTTGTTGCTGCAACTGCAACTGCTGCACCTGAGAAGCATCCTAAATATTGAATCAACTATGTTAATTATGATGCATCTGTCTCCCAAGTCTTGACTTCTTCTAGCCATTGCACTGTCCACTGAAGAATATGTGATGTTTTTCTCTGGTCTGCTCCCAATACTACATTGTGCTTCTCAACACCTAACTGTTACTAGTTTGCAACTGCCAATTTGAAATCTGATTGCATCACTGACATTGAGCCATCCTACTATTAAATACTATGGGCCCCCGTAGTTAGGTAATGATCCATGAGGTGGAATCCTCAAGGACACTGCTCAATATTTGTAGCTCTCTGGGGCTACAACACCAAATCACCGTACCTCACTCCTGGAGGTATATATGTGAACATAGAAAACTCTCCCTCTATCCTAGAGGAAAGCATGTCTATTTCTACAAATGTTGACTACTAGTTTTGCTTCTCTGTTTGTCCTTCTTCCTGAGAGAACACTGGGTACTATAGTGGCCAAACTCACCACATCTGAAGCACTTGACTTTGACAAGTCCTTCTTATGCCCCCCTGCCCCTGACTGGGACCCTTCAATGCAAGGGCCACATTCTCCTCTTCCTTCTCACTCTTTACGACCTTGCTGTTGCCACTGTTGATGGTTCTCTTTACTAGAGCTCGCCTCAACTCCTCCTATTGCAGATCGACCCACATCTTGTCCCAACTAGGCAAAGTATCTTTGCCCAACATGCTTTGGACAAACACCTGTTAGTCCTTTGAGACACTATTTCGTGCCATTCGTACAAGATCTATGGGTTGGGACGCCTCCCCAACGACTGCTAGCTGATCCATGACCTCCAAAATCCGAGTGAGGAAGGGATTTATGCCTTCACCCTTCTGCATCTTAATTGCTCTCAGCTTCTCCTAAAGAAACATCTTCTGCTGCTCGGAAGAACACTGATATAACATAGAGAGAGCTACCCATATTTCTCTGACAATATTCTTGCCAAAAATATGAGAGACTATATGATATTCGACTCCATCCAGAATCATCCTCTTCACCCTCGCTATTTCCTTCCTGTTCTCCTTTAGCTAATCTATACCCTAAGGAACTGCCACCGCATTATCTATGTAGGCTTTTAGGTCATATTCATCTAGAAGGAAAAACATCCTAGCCTTCAAGATGACATAGTTGAAGGCTCCCTCCAACCTATCCTGATCTCTAAGCCCTGTTGTGACCATCTCTGAATTTGTCGAAAAGTCCCTATTTCCCTCTGCTTGGCTGATGGTTCTGCTATACCCACTCCCTTCCAAGTGAGGAAATCTGCACTCAGCTACTGCCAATCTACAATTTGGAAAATCAAATTTCCTGACTAGAAACCCTATGAGAGAAAATTTCCCTCTGCTGTGTGTGCTTTTCTCTTCCACCCGACACTAATTTTGCTACTGCAAAACCCTCTACGTCCAACTAGAAATCTACTTAGCAAAAATATAAGTTGCTACTACTCCCTCTGTCTACTGGAATCACTCAATTTGGAAAGTCAAATTTATTTATTTATTTATTTATTTATATATATATATATATATATATATATATATATATATATATTTTTTTTTTTTAGCCCCACTTTGCATTGAAAAATCAAACTTCCCGAAGCAACTCGACCTGCCTGGCAATGGATTGTCCCCCCTCTAGGAATTTCGGCCTGTTTCTCCCACTGAACAACAAAATTCCCTTCTTCACTTTTGAACTTCCCAACTGATCACTCATGCTTTGATACCATGTGAAAATTTCATCTGTCACATCAACTAGAAATTCTTCTAATTGTTAATTTAATTCAACAATTTATTTGCAGTTTGCTACGACAAATATCAAATAATTCACACTATGATTTTCACAAATAAACTGCGGAAGAAAATAATGCTGGAATTTGATAAAATACTAGCACAAACACACAAACATAAAAATGACAACGTTATTTTTGGACAATTGTCCCCACAAAAATCCAACTTGGGAAAATTGATGCAGTAGCTGAGGGTTTCTATTATTATGTAGTAATGAATTTTGAGTACAATCTATGGATGCCCAACTGGAAATCCAAATAGAGAATTTTTTTTGGCATAATTATTGTGAGAAAAAATTCTCACCCCCACAAGCAATCCTGGCTCAATCAAGCCAATCGAATTGGCTTCCCATGTGCTTCTGCGTGGGCCCTACGTCAACCTCTGCATAGGGTTGTAATACGTTGGTATGGGAACTGCCTTTAATCTGCTTCTAACTGACTGCTATTGGTCTGGAATCCTATGGATTAGCTCTCTAGAAATTCTTCCAGCCACTAGCACCTGAAAATGACCCTTCCTCCAGCTAAATCAAAATGCCCTCTAGAGGCTTCTGTGCAACTCTTGGGTCAGCCTCACTGTGGCTCTTTCTGCCTCTCTGCAATGCACTCACCGGATTTGGAAAACTTCCTCCAGCCTCACTGTCCCTGCCCCTCACTCTATGCTTTGATCTCTGGCTTTTCGACAATTGTTGCCGCTCTCTAGAAATCGATCCACCAAGGAAATCGAACTCCTGGTGTATTCTCCATCTACCGATCGACTTCTTCTTATAATCCTCTGTTGGAGCACCAACAACGAAGATTAAAACTTAATCAAGGGCCATGATCATATTGGAGTCAATCCATGTAAGTTTCTAGAGAATTCTCACCTTATCTTAATTAATTTTGATTAATTAACCATTTTTCTTAAGTTTAGACTTAGGAAACATTAAAAAATAGCTTAATAATCTAACTAAGACACTTATAGGTGGAATTTCCATAAATGATTTATGGGTTTTGGATAACTCTTACATTCTAGCCTCTCCACAAAGTTTTGAGACTAGAACACATCTGATGCTACAAAAACTAACACAAAACACAACAAATTGATGACGAAGTTCACCTCTCTTGAGCTACGTCTCTGGGTCTAGCTTCCAATGGTGGCCTTTTATATTATATGCTCAAATGTTCAAGCACATCAACATACAATGTTCAAATTACAAAAATAACACTACCATTGCGTCCAGAATCCCCAAAAACCCTTGTGTAGGCTCCTTTTAGGCTTATAAAGGCTGAAAAATGACCAAGTTAGGCATATTTTTCCCAATATGTATGTTCATTGTTATGCAAAAACACCTTATTTGCAACTTGGGCAACAAACTAACCCCAATGGTGTGTTGGTATAACAGATCGTTAGTATCTCGAAGGTCCCTGGTTCGACATGCGATTGGTGGCATAAGTTGTGTTTTATTGTTATAAACATATTTTTTTAATGTGGGTTGAAGCCCTCTCTGAACTTCACACCCTTGGTTCCCCGACACCACATGGTCTTGGGTTGTGGATGGGGGGCGGTATGCCACATGCCCTACTCCTTGGTCCTACTCCGCTGGTAACATGACATGACCAACGATCGTGGCCTTATCGTTTCACCCTTTTCGCCATAGCTCCATCTCCTTTGCCTTTGGTCATGTATCTGCAATGTAACTTAGGGTTGGGCCAGTCAGGCAACCCTCCCCCCGACCACCCAAACCAGTCACGATAAAAATAACCGCTACCGCCACTGTTAACAAGTATCAATGGTGGTCTAACAGTAACACAATGGAGTTATGATTGGGAGCTTTAGTGGTCGAGTTCTACGGAATTTGGTCGGTTGACCTAACTAATTTTGGCCTCATCTGGAGTGCCACTTGGTCCCCTAGGATTGGGCCATGTGTCACTCTATGATTGGCCCATATCAAAACCCCTCCAACTAATAAGAGCGCACCAAATGTCCACATATGAATGAGGCACGTGTCAGTTCTTGATTGGTCCCATACTGCTTGGTCATCCTACTGATGTCAGCGTGCCATCATCGTATGGATTGCCACTTGGCAACCGTACACTACCAGTCAACCCTACAACCGTACACTACCAGTCAACCCTACAAGTTGACTTTTTCATTGTTTGCCAAAAACTTTAGAACGAGATAACTTCCTCATACGTAGTCAGATTGAGGCGATTCAAGCGTCATTGGAATCAAAACAATGAGATCTACGATTTGGCGCTAGTTTTGGGCGATTTTGAGCACTTTCATTTTTTAGTATAATTTTTATCCCCTGGATCATAAACCAAGGAAATTGACCAAGGTAAGTTTGAGATCGAAGAGTGTTGATTGAGTCTTCAATGTTCATGTTGAATTGGTTGATTTGGTCTTCCAAATGAATGTGAACGCATTAAAGTTCAAGTGATTGCTATAGTGGTGTTGATCTGGTCATGGGAATTGATTGGTTTGATTTGGTCTTAGAGTTAGTGGCATTGATCTAGTCAACAATATGGATCGAATTAGTGAGTGGATATGGTCATGCAATCAACTGATTGATTGGGTTAATTTATTTGTTGAGCTCTCAATTGTTATAGAGTCCTTACGAGGGATCGATCAAAAGATTAGAGAGAATACAAATTGAGCCAGTGTAAGAGAATAACTTGAGTGCTCTGATGCATGGGCAGAAAATGCATTTCAGAGATAGTGATTGAGTGCAAAGATCATTGAATCAGAGCTTGTGCGCACTTGAAGCTTCAAATCATTATATAAACCATAGAGATAGTGCACACTTATAGTAGAGATTGCATCTTCTGTAGCTAAGTATCCTATGTAGTCGTGCACATGAGATGACAGAGATCAACATACTAGTGACTACGATTTAAACATCATAGCAAAGCGATCAAGTGTGCATAGGCATAGTTGGTGAGTATTAGATGGAGTGTGATTGGTGTTGGCTTGGTTTCATTAATGAAGTGCGATGTTGCGTGAGGAAAATATGTTGAGTACCTGTAGCAGAGCACATATTGTAGAGAATGTGCATGGAAATTGATGAATATGTTAGTGTTTGAGAATTGTTGAATGTTTGAGCGTTATTTTGTATCGATAAAGTTTGTTTTGCAAGGGTATATTGTTGGTGTAATATTTTAGTGTGAGATCCTTTAATGCCATGCATATGTATATGGTTGTAGCATTGATGTGTAGAGTCAATTTGGTATATTGCTGCTGAGAGTGTATAAATGATCTATTCTATAATAGAGGATTTCGTCATGTTTGGTAGTATTGATGTAGTGTCTCTATGGCCTTGTGTATGTTGCCATTAGAGCTTGTTGGCTTGATCAATTGAGTTGTTTGTATACTGTTGAGAGGGTACGAGAGCAGAGTTTGATTTTGTATTGTTGAGAGGGCTCGAGTTAGAGTTTGATGAGTTGATTGTATGAGTAGAGTTTGAGACAATTGATTGTGTTATTGATGATCATAAAGTTTATAACGGGTCTAGCATGAAAATGGGATGAAATGAGGTCTGCGAGTTGTTTGAGTTTGTTATGTGGATCCTAGTAAGAAATATTGTGAAATAAGGTATATGAGAGCTTAAAGGTTGGGGCCTCCAGTGAGGCAAGTGGTGGCTTGTTGATTCAGGGTGTAGCAACATCCTTTTGGTTGTGGCCTGAGAACTTGGGAGTTGTGGCTTTCGTCGAGTGGTGGCTGCAAAAACTATTGGGTGTTGGGGCATCCAAGAGGTGGTGGCTTGCAGTGGGTAGTGGCCTGCATAATTAAGGGAGGGGTAGCTTCCAACAGGTGGTGCCCTGCAAAGTTCAGGAAGTGGTGGCTTTTGTTAGGTAGTGGCTTGGAGAGTAGTTGCTCACATGAATAATAAGTTGGGGTTTGCACACTGGTGGTGCCCAATGCATATGATTTAAAAGAAAGATTTGCATAATAAAGAAGAAGTAGATGAAGACAAACATATGGTGGTTTTTCTCCCGGAAGGATTTCCACCTTATATCTTGTGTTCATGTGTTGATGGTTGCTCTTGTGTTTATTTGCTTATATGTATTGTTACTCTTGTACATTGATTATGGCTACTGTTCATAGTTCATATTATGTTTAGATCTACTATTACATTGTGTTGCTAATAAGTCGATGATTCAATTTTTGTTAAAAAAAAAGAAAAAGAAGAAGAAGCAATTTTAAGGTCATGACCAAGCTAGACACCAAATTGGTGTATGAGACCCCCTTGTTTATGGGACAAGGGACCCACCTCCGTGCAACGATTTCACTGCTAAGTCTATGAAAGCATACATACTCTACCCCCTCTGATTTTGAACCTATGACCTTTTATGAGGAAACACATACCCTCAACCATTCAACGCACTCACACTATGTAAATTGATCAATAATATACCACGCTAATTTAACCCTTTCAATATTTTCAAACTCCAACTGCCTTCCGACCATGAATTTGATGAAGAAAATTAACAACTTCAACTACAAATGGGGTCGTAGAGCTTATACAACATTGAATTTGGAGAAAAAAATGAACTTTGGCCAAAGTTCATGATCTGGCATGACCAATTGCCATGTCATCTAACACTAGGCAGAGAAAAAAGCTGGAGCGTGAAGGGGAGTTTGGCAGTTAGAGAGCACCAGCGACCTGTCCGGCATCAGCTTTCGGCATTTACGGGGTTGGATCTTGTGCCAGCCAAATGATGCTCACAGACAAATAAGCGTTAACTAACGGGAATTAGGAGGACTTGGAGATATGTCTAGAAGCTTCTTTTCCCCGCTGCTCCTGGCGGTGACATTCTACTCCCTCAACCTCGTCCAGATTGCAGAGCGCCGATTGCTTGCATGTTGAAGGTTTGGACTCCCTAGCTTTTGAGCGGAAGGTCAAGGGAAGGGCTCAAATCTTAGGAGCCGCGCTCTCTCGTGCTCAATTTTGTTAAGATCGAAGGCGCGTCGTCATGGGTGTCGATTATTATAACATTCTGAATGTGGGAAAGAATGCCAGCGACGATGATTTGAAGAAGGCTTATAGAAAATTGGCCATGAAATGGCACCCCGACAAAAACCCCAACAATAAGAAGGAAGCCGAAGCAAAATTCAAACAGATATCCGAAGCTTATGATGTGAGTGAATTGTACTCTCTTGTTTTCAGTGGTTTTTCGTTGAGGCCATCTATTCGAATCCTAGATATATATTTGCTTTGTTTGTCCGATTTGTCGCTTTGGTTTTACCTATTAGTCTGATTCGTTTTCATGGTTTCATTTCGGGTTTTATCTGCCATTCAAATATGTTCTGCTGGGTGAATGATGGGATGCAGCCTTTTAATGCGAGGAACTGATGAAATGGTTGTTTATTTGTGATTAGGTGTTGAGTGATCAACAAAAACGCGCAATTTATGATCAGTATGGTGAAGAGGGTTTGAAAGGGCAGGTTCCGCCGCCAGGTGCGGGAGGCCCTTCAACGTTTTCAAATGGATCAGGGCCGTTCAGTTTTAATCCAAGGAATGCAGAGGACATATTTGCAGAGTTTTTCGGTTCAAACCACCCCTTTTCGATGGGTGGGGGTTTCGGGTTAGGCGGGGGTACATCCAGATCATCACGATTTTCGGATGGCATGTTCGGTGGTTTTGGGCCGGCGGAAGGCGTTTTCAGGTCACCCTATAACGATAGTTCTCAGTCCGGACCTCGGAAGGCCCCGGCCGTTGAAAACAAACTACCTTGCACACTTGAAGAGCTTTACAACGGTTCTACCAGGAAGATGAAGATCTCCAGAAATATTGTCGATGTCAGTGGGTGCGTATATTATTCTTTCCTCTTGGCAATCTCTTGTCCTTTACAGGTTTTAAATTAAAGTCACTCTACAATTCATCTCGCTTTAAACGGAAGCTAAATTGAAAATCAAGACATGGGCATTTGTTTATATTGAAGCAGAGTACCTGGAGCAATCATCATATTTCTCATTCAAGTATTATGATTTGAAGTCGCTTTCAATAAAATCAAATGTGACGATTTTAAACGTAAGGATATTGAATTTAGAAAGACCGATCATTCCTTAGTTAGAGACAGTCCCTGGCAAGTGTATTTGAAAACGTTAAATATTCGAAACGGCCTTTTCCACAGAAGATCTTGGTCTTCATCTCACCCTCTCATCTACTCTACTGCATCCAGCGAATAGTCTTGCCAACATGAGATGACCTGAAATGATATGAAACGATGGCCCCTGCGCCCATCACATTACAACAGGCTACCTTCAAGCTACAAATATTTAACTTTTGAATTTGTTCTATGACGGTATCATGACGGGCAGAGTTGTTCATTGGAGGTGAGATATGTTAACTTAAATACAAGGATGTCTACTGTTAACATCAACGGGTATTTCAGGATGCCATCATGGGAAGCTAGAAGTGGCTCTTCGAGTGGGCAAATGTGATTACTGTGGTGGATAATAATGGAAGGAAAATGTGATCATGGTATTGAATTATAGCAAAATTGGAAGTAGAATTTTCAAATATGATATGCATTGCAAATAAATCACGCGGTAGTGACCAAAGTCTGCAAGTTAAGCTTTGCTTTAGTCCTAGTTTTTCAATCTTAACGTTTCTGAAAATTTTGAAGTCCTTCGACTCAATGCTTGGCCTAGCTTTTTGAAACACATGCAATAGTATTCGAGTGCAGTGGTCCATACTAAAGTTGCAACAGATTAATTGAAACAGTATGGAATCCTCAAATCTCCTGACTCAGGAAAAAAAAATTGTCATTAAGGAAGAAATGTGAAACTCAAATGTTGTCTGCATTATAGACTATTATCTGTATAATGTTGGAAGAACTTATTAATATCAGCTAATGGAGAAATAGCTCATGCAATAAGCAATTATAAAGTGACAATAATAAGGTTGGAGTCGAAGAAGACCTTATTATCAAAGCACTACAGACAATGCATGCCACATATCAAAATTCTACGTTTAATTTTGTTAGTATCCAAAATTGTGGGATAGAGTTGTTCATATTTCATTCTTTGTTAAGGAACCCAGAAATACCCTTTATTTAACAGTTACTCTTTATTCACTATATGGCACAAAGATACCCTCTATTTTAACTGTGCCCTGGATTCAATATATGGCACAGGAATATTCTCTATTTAACAGTCCTCTGAGATTCTCTATATGGGAGTGGACCTCCACCTTTATAAAAATGGGTCAGTGTCCCTCTTATTCATGTTCAAGCCTTCAATATGAGCTGTTCTATTGGTTCTCAGTTTGGCAAGGATGTTGGTTCTCCAGGTTTGGTTATTATGGATTCTGGGTTTCAGAAGGATCTTGTAACCTTCGGTGCCATATCTAAGATTGTCTGACTTTTGCAATTGCTTTTTCTCCCTGGAATGTGGAGCTTTGAATAATCTGTTGTAAAGTTCAGATTTGTGCGTTGAAGAATAACACAACTTTAACTATAGCACATTTTTTTGGTTTAGACCATGGTGAATCAGTTTTTGGTTTAAACCATGGTGAATCAGTAACATATTGGAGTAATCTGGTTCAAATTTTCTGGCTGCCACTATAACACCAAGAGTATATCCAACAACCCACAGGCCAGATATATCAATAACTTATGACTTATCGAGAGCTGAGATGTCACGTGGGTGGGAGTGCCTACCCTTTGAGCCTTCTTACAATGGGCCAAACATGTCCCTTGGAATTGAACCCAGGTGGATGGAAGAACAAACCATGCTCCTAAACACTTGAGCTACCAACCCAAGACAGCTCTAACTATAGCACATTACTATACATCAATAAATGTTTTTTTGAGTGTCCAGAACACCAGTGTTGATGGATTGATTGACTTGTTACAATTTAATACCTCCATGTGGATTGAATCAGGAATAATCACATTGTTGTCAGGTGGTAGACTTTTGCAAGGTTTCCAATATGGTTGTCCACCCTTTCAAGTGTTTTCATGTCTCATGTTGATTATGGCTGCCAATTGTTTTTATCTTGAATGTTATAAGGGCTTTTGGAATGCAGCATGGTAGCATTTCATTGCCCTAGATTGGTTGATAGTGGTTGAATTGTTTCATATATCTCTTAAATATGGACGACTAATTTTTCAAATAGATAATTTATTTTTGTTTATTTCATTTTAGAAACTGTTTCTATCAAGGAGCTTGTGACAATTTATGTTAAGCCTAGTTGAAAGAAAGGAACCTTCATCGAAACAAGAAATCAGGGCTAGAGAGGTTTATGCATAGTGAAGGGCCCCTTGGCCTATTTTTGATAGGAAAAATATCTTTCCTTCAAGAACCTAGAGACTTAATGAACATTGTAAATGAAATTAGATTTACAATTTCGTATCATAATGTACCAAAATACCTCAAATCACACCACAGTTCAGCTCAACTAGAGTAAAACAAATTGCATCCACATCATTGTCGTGAAAAAATCGCGATTAAATGAAAAAATCACAATTAAATGAAAAAATCGCGATTTTTTCCCTTTGCCGATAAAATCGTGATAAATAAACGAATTTTTTTTTGCCGATTTTTACTGAAAAAATCGCGATAAAAACCAAAAAATCGCCGGGGGTCGCGACAACATGATTTTATAATTTTTTTTTGGGTTTTTCATGTGCTCATTTGGACAGTCGCGTGCGCGGAGGGAGGAGGAGCTCTTGGAGACCAAACTGAAGAGGGTTTTTAGCCAAATTTAAGTTCTTAGAAGAGAAAATCAAGAGGAGACCACCGATTTCTCCATAGAAACGATATGTGGATTAATTTTTTTTTGGTTTTTATTGTTTAAAAACATTGTTTTTGTATGTTTTTCATTGTTTTTGGTTGGGAAGCTTGGTATGGGCACCATTTTTATTTTGTTTTCATTTTTTTTAAAGATTTTTTTGTATTTCTTCATTGTTTTGGGTTGGGTAACTTGGTATGACTATGGGAACCGATTTTTTTTTTTTGTTTTCATTTTTTTTAAACATTGTTTATGTTTTTTTCATTGTTTTTGCCATTTGGTTGGGTAACTTGGGTTTGGAATGGTTGGGTAATTTGTGTTTGAAACTTTGAACTTTGGAATGGTTGTTTTAGGTTGGGTTACGGATAACTTGGATTTTCATTATACAATCATCAATGTAAAAATTAAAAATCAAAATACTAAATTGTAATTTGTAAATTTGTAACTTGTAATTTTGTAAATGCTAAATTGTAATCCTAATCCTTATTTTCCCATAGGTTCACAACTACACCAAAACACCATTCAAGACTTCAAGTTTGCAACTTCAAAGTTCAAAAACAAACATGCCAAGGAAATTGGATCCTTTCTAGGAATATGGTGTACCTAATTCTCCGAAGGATAGGGTAAACTTGAATTGCAAGTTGTGTGGCCACCCTATGTCCGGGTGGGGTGTACAGGTTGAAGTTTCACCTTGCAAAAATCCCTGAACATGATGTGGAGCCTTGTACAAATACAACTCCTGAACTTATCCAAAGAGCCATGAGAGCATTGGAAACTTTAGAGCAGACTAGAGAGGCCAAAGAAGAACTCAAAAGGCAACTAAAAAGGTCAGCTGAAGGAAGTGGGCCAAGTGGCACTGGTTTTACTGCAGCATCAACCAATCCGGTAGCTGCATCATCATTTTTTGTTCCTCGAACCACACCTGGTTCACAACCATCTATCAGTTCAATACTAAAAAGAACTGAGAAAGAACAAGCTGACAAGTTGCTGGCAAAATTTCTCCTTTGGAGTGATATTCCTTTCAGCATTGTAAGGAATAATCCATTTTTCCAACCTACTATTGATACTATTGCCAGTGTTGGCCCAGGGTACAAAATCCCTTCTTATCATGATTTCAGAGGTCGGATTCTTCAAAATGAAAAGCGTGACTACACCCAAAGATTGGAGGATTTTAGGGCATCATGGGCAAAAACAGGATGCACTGTTATGTCAGATGGTTGGACTGACCAAAAGGAGAGAACCCTTATAAACTTCTTGGTCAGTTGTCCCAAGGGGACTATGTTTATCAAATCTGTTGATGCATCTAATCAAATTAAAGATGCAAGAACTTTATGTGATTTGCTGGAAGTGTTTATTTTGGAGGTGGGTGAACAACATGTTGTCCAAGTCATAACGGACAATGCTGCAAATTATGTTGCTGCTGGTAGGATGCTTAT
>APFE031481723.1:51412-71743 GCA_000404065.3 Pinus taeda | reverse complement strand
ATGTGTCAATGTATTTATTTTATGTTGTAGATGGTTTAGATATTAAAAAAATTGAAAAAAAAAAAGAAAAAAATGAATATTTTTGTACCAAACGATTTTTCCCGATAATTCTGAGTTTTTCCCCGCGCCGATTTAATCCCGAGTACAATTAATGCAACATTGATCCATACAAATGCAGAAGGGGGAACACATTAATTCGTTCCCTGCAAAGCTTCAGGAAACCCGAGACCAATTGGCAGTTGTGGGGTCAACACCCCCTGAACTCAGTTTCAGATAGTGGCAAGTATTTGTCCAAAGCATCCTGGGTAGAGAGAAATTGCCAGACTGGGAAGGGATGGGGTTCGCTCTTCAACAAGAAGAGATGAGGAGGGAATTGGTCAAGTGTAAAATTGATGGCAGCAGCAACAGTGGGTCGAAGCCCAAGGAGGAGGATGAGAATGCAGCCCTCGCATCTAAGGGGCAGCAAGAGCAGTGGAAGAAGAATAAGGACGTGTCAAAGATCAAGTGCTTCCGGTATGGTGAACTTGGTCACTATGCTACACAGTGTCCTCCCAAGAAGAAGGACAAGGATGAGAAGCATGATCCGAAGGTTGCACCCGCACAGATCAAGGAGGAGGAGTTTGCCATGATCGCCCAGAGGTGAGGTGATATAGAACTGTAGTTCGAAAGAACTGCAGATGGACAAGATCCTTGAGGAGTCCACCTTGTGGATCAATACCTTGCTACGGGAGCCCAGATCAGAAGTAGCAGGATGAACTAGTCTCAGTTGATGCAGAGGAGTGTCGAAGTGACAATTGCAGTGGCTAGGAGCGCCAGAGACTGAGCAACGCAAAGCTAGAGTTGGCACAGAGCAGAGTCAGTAGTGTGATTTACTTTTCCTACTTATTTCATCATAAGTTATTCATGAAATTACTTCAACAAACATTAAAATAAATATTGTTGCAAATATCACATCATAATACAGAAACAAAAATATTCACACATTGACACAATTATTTTGGACTAATATCCCTAGAAAAATCCAATGTGGAAAAGTCGGTGCAGCAAAGGAGGATTATATTATTCAGCAATTTTCTTGTACAACAAGGTGCCAAACTGGCTTACCCACAGATAAACAAACTTCCAACACTTTCCTAAACCCAACGTAGGCCCTACTGACCTCTGCTACAACCTGAAACCCTCTGCGTCAACCTGAAACCCTCTACATCAGCCCATTGAGGCTTTGCGCAGCCTCTCTGGGCTTTTGTGTCACTCCTGCAACCTCTGTGTGGATGACACAGGCCCTTCTGGCTCTCCGCAGTCTCTGTTGCCTCTATGTGGCTTCCTCTGGCTCTGTATCTGCCTCTTCTACACTGATCTCTCGTCTCTCTGTTCCATACTTGCTGCCTCCTGACTACTCTCTAGACTACAGGTTCAATTTCTCAGCAAAACCCGCTCCAGAAATTGAACTCATTGGTCTCCCTCATTGTATTCTCCAAGTGCCCCTCAAGCTTCCTCATACTTTTTCTATTGACATCTCAACGGCTGAGATTAAGTCCCTAATCAACGGCTACGATTAGATCTGGCTTGATCCATGTCTTTTGGACCATTCTAACACAGATTCATATTAATACACATTAATATTTTATTTTCCCTAAGTTTAGACTTAGGAATTCCATTAAAAATATTATTTTTTTTAATATCTCCTGATCTGTTTAGAATCTGCCCAAACCCTTTCTAGGTATTGGAGATCTCATGTACCCCAACCTCCCCACCAAATTTTGTGGCCAGAGCACATTCGATGCTACCCCAAATCAACACTCCCTCTTAGCGAGGACTGTGCTCTAGCAATACTCCTCACTGAGTATTACTCTCATCATCCGGCATCGGTACCTGTGTTGATGCTAGGCCTCCCTGCCCAACATTCTCTCCACTGTTGCATCCTATACTACTGCCCATGGTTCTGCCACTACCACTGCTGCATCTATACGACAGCTCCCTCTGCATCCATGTTGCTGCTGGTCCTTTCTCGCAGCATTGCCTCCGCACTGCACCTTCCTCTACATCTGTGCTGTTGTTGGTCCTTTCTCCCAACACTGCATCTACACTGCAACTCCCTCTGCATCTGTGCTGTTGTTGGTCCTTTCTCCCAACACTGCATCTACACTGCAACTCCCTCTGCATCTGTGCTGTTGTTGGTCCTTTCTCCCAACACTGTAACTCCCTCTTCATTCGTGCTGCTAACACACTACTTCTAAAAGGGGTTCTTTACCATCCCCATCTTTTCTCTGAAGTAGTCAAATTTTGACTTTCCAGGGGCCTTGGTCAGGATATAAGCCACTTGCTCCCCTGTAGGTGTGTAGCTCAATTGTACAGCGCCACGTTGGTCACCTCCATATTTCTTCTGAATAGGTTTACCAGCAATTTTCTAAGCCATATGGCCTCACATGAAGTTGTGTTGCTTCCCTATATTCTGCCTCGGACGAGCTCAAAGCCATGGACTTTTGTTTCCTACTATACCAGGAGGTTATTCTTGATCCAATGTTGAAACAGTACCCAGAGGTACTTTTCCGATCCACTAAACTTCCTGCCCAATCTACATCAGTAAATCCACTCAACCTGATATCCTTCCCCTTTTGTACAAAGTCCATAATCAATTGTTCCATGTAAATACCTGAGAACGTGCTTGGTTGCTGCCTAGTGAGCCCTCTTTGCTTCCACCATGAACTGACTGAGGGTGTTGACAGCGTAGCAAATATCTGCCCTGGTATTGACTAGATACATCAGGGACCCTATGAGCTGTCGGTATAGGGTGGGATCGACATCCTTGTCTTTTGATGCATCAATCTTCTTCCAGTTGGTGATCATTGGCGTAGCCATAGGTCTACAGTCTCCCATCCCGAACCTTTTCAGAATTTTTGTAGCATACCTTCCTTGCCCAAGGAAGATTTCTCCTTTCTGCTTCCAAACTGCCAACCCTAGAAAATAGTGCATTCGTCCCAAATCCTTCATATCAGACTCTGTGGCTAGATTCTTCTTGCAGTCTTCAATGAGTCTGGACGACCCTGTCAGGACGAGATCATCCACATATAAAACTAAGATAAGTGGCTCTCTCTCTATGACCAGATAGTAGAGATTCGGATCCGCGTCATTCTTGATAAACCCCATCTTCTGCAAGTAGCCATCTATTCGACCATACCATGCTCTTGGTGCCTACTTCAGCCCATACAAGGCTTTCTTCAGTCTGCATACATGAGACTTCTTCTCATGAGTTTCAAAGCCCTCTGGTTGTTCACTGTATACTTCTTCTTCTATTACCCCGTTTAGAAATGTCGTCTTGACATCCATCTAATGGATCTCCCATCCCATCTGGGCTGCAAGAGATATCACGGTCCTAATAGATGTATACCTGGCTACCGGGGCGAACGTTTCCTCATAGTCAATCCCTTCCTTTTGAGCATACCCCTTAGCCACAAACCTGGCCTTGTATTTTTCAATACTGTCGTCCGCGGCATATTTGATCTTGTAGATCCATCTTGATCGTACCACAGATCTGTCTTGAGGCCTTGACACCACCTCCTAAACATCGTTTACCATTATGGAGTTATACTCCACCATCGCATCTAGCCAGACCTGATGTTCCGCTGCCTCCTTGAAGCTGGCAGGCTCTCCATCCTGAGCTACTAACGCCTGATTTCCAGTGATAGTGTGAGGTAATCTCACTCATCTCTCTGTCAGTAATATTCTTTGTACTGGATAGTCAACAAGGCATCCAGAGATTGTATTCATAAACTACTGTTTAAATAATACAAACCCTCAGCTGCTGCATCAGTTTTCCCACACTGGGTTTTTCCGGGGACATTTGTCCAAAAATAACTGTGTAAATGTGTTGTGTATTTCTTTTTTGCTCAGTTTCTTATTTCCGCTTATAATTTAAATGGTGAAGACTGCAGTGTATTAGTTTCGATGTTTACTGTAGGAAAAAGTAAATAATTTGTTCAATAATTAACAAATAGAAGCGGCTTAATCAGTTGTTGCAATGGTGGTTCGAGGTTTTACGAATTTTCACATGGTATCAAAGTTGCAGGTGAGGCAAGAGAGCAGAGCCAGAAGAGCCTAGCGCTGAAGACAAGGAGGGTTGAAGTGTTGCATAGGCAGCAAATCGAATCCCCAGAGGGATTGTACATTTCAGGCCAACAGGGCAAGATTTTCGTGGTAAATCTCTCTCTGAGTGCGTCGACAGAGAGGTAGGGTTTCCAGATCGAAATTTGTTAGTGCCAGAGGGAGCAACGCAGTAGTAGCTTCAACGAAGAGGAGTTTCTGGTGTGACGCGGTTTTTTGCAAGCAGTTGTTGGGCAAAAAGGCGTCAGAAGGAAGAAGAGAGACACTTGAGGGAACTTTCTTCGTAGAGAATTCCGAGCCAGGGAATTTGAATTCTCATTTGCTGAGCAGCAACAGGGAACAACAGATCTACTTACTCCAGCAGGGAGTGCGTAGGCTAGAGCAATGTTGCACAAAGGAATGAGGAGGTCATTCAACTTTTCCGAATGGCAGAGATGGCAGCAAATGGGTTGCGAGATCTATATTGGTTGGAGGGAGCATCCAACTATGTGATCTAGAATGCAAGTATCTCATGCCTTCTAGATGAGCACGATCTCAAAACTTACGTCAACAGTTTGGTAGTTGTACCCGCGGATCCAAGTCCGCTCAAGAAGTACAAGGCCGAGATGGCAAAGGCCAAGAGGATGATGCTCGAAGGAGTGAGGGATCATGTAGTGTGTCACATCTCAGGCAAAGGGACTGCCAAGGAGATGTGAGATGCCTTGTCCATGCTATATCAGGGATAATCCGAGCAATAGAAGATGTACTTGGAGCAGAAGATGAGATCCATACAAATGCAGAAGGGGGAACGCATTGATTTGTTCCTTGCAAAGCTTCAGGAAACCTGAGACGAGTTCGCAATTGTGGGGTCAACACCTCAGCCTACCGAGATGGTAAGGCTGGCCCTGAACTCAGTTTCAGAAGACTGGTAAGTATTTGTCTAGGGCATCCTAAGCAAGGAGAAATTGCCAGACTGGGAAGGGATGTGGGTTGCTCTTTAGCAAGAAGAGATGAGGAGAGCCTTGACCAAGTGTAAACTTGATGGCAGTAGCAGCAGTGGGTTGAAGCCCAAGGAGGAGGGTGAGAATGCAGCCCTCGCATCTAAGGGGCAGCAAGAGCAGCGGAAGAAGAAGAGGACGTCTCGAAGATCAAGTGCTTCCGATGTGGTGAACTTGGTCACTACACTACACAGTGTCCTCTCAAGAAGAAGGACAAGGATGAGAAGCATGATCTGAAGGCTACATCTGCACAAATCGAGGAGGAGTTTGCCATGATCGCCCAGAGGTGGGGTGATGTAGAACTGTAGTTCGAAAGAACTGCAAATGGGCAGGATCCTTGAGGATTCCACCTTGCAGATCAATACCTTGCTACGGGAGCCCATATCAGAAGTAGCAAGATGAACCAGTGTCAATTGATGCAGAGGAGTGTCAGAGTGACAGTTGCAGTGGCTAGGAGCGCTAGAGACCGAGCAACGCAAAGCTAGAGATGACAACAGTGCAATTGGCACAGAGTAGAGTAAGCAGCAGCGCAGAGGCTTCAAAGGATCACACAGAGACTAGTAGCAGTCAGAACTCCAATAACAACTGCATCATGCTAAACACCTGTTCAGTTATTTTGGATGCTTTTCTGTTGCTGATGCAATAGCAGTGTAGCAGTGGGAGAAGACAGTTGTGCAAATGCAGAGGTGGTAGTGGCAATGCCAGCAGTAGCACAGATGCAGAAATTATGAGGATTGCAGTACAGATGCAGTGTTGGCAGTGGCAATGTCAGTAGCAGTACAGATGCAACATTTGCGCAGTAGTTGGTGGGCAGCGACGTCAGACATCGGCAGCGCAGGGAGATATTACAAAGAAGGGTGATGCTTCAGCAAGTTGCATTACTAGAGCACATTCCTCGCTAAGAGGGTGTTGATTTCTAATAGCATCGGATGTGCTCTAAGGCTCAAATTTGCAAGGAGGTTTGGACACAAGTATTCCACAATACCCAGAAAGCATTTTGGGAAATTCAAACTGGAGACAGTTTTATTAAAATAATTAATTATTTTTAATGGATGCCTAAGTCTAAAGTTAGGAAATTAAAATAATTAAAGGGTATTAATCTAACTGTGGGTGAAACTTCTAAAAGAAGACAAGGATCAAGCCAAAATGATCTGAGCCATTGATTAAGATATAATATGGGTCGTTGGTTCTCAACATAAGGATTATAAGAGGAGGCTTGAGGGGCATTTGGAAAGGACATCAAGTGCAAGATCAGAAGATCAAATTTCTGAAGCACAGCAATTGCCGGGAAGAGAATTCGAAGTGATCGTTTGCAGTGAGGGGAAGGGATAGTCCCAGTTAGAGATTTCTCCTGATCCGGGAATACTCAGTAGAGAAGGCAAAGAGAGATCCAATAAAGGCAGCGCAAAGCCAAAGAGACTGGCACAGGGCCACGTTGAGGCAGCGCAGAAGCCAAAGGGAATCCATAAATTTGCAGGAGAATCGATTTCCAGAGCCAGAAGTTGGAGTGTGAAAGCGGAAGAGCAAAAGTCGAAGTCTCATAAGCAAATTGATCAACCAGGAGGAGTGATGCAAACCCCAGTAGCTATGACGCAGGGCCTGCGAAGTGGTTGCGTAGAGACTGCGCAGAGGTAGACAAGGTTTGGCCACTCAGTGGCTGGATCAGTCGAGATTTCCCGTGATAGTGTGAGGTAATCTCACTCATCTCTCTGACAGTAATATTCTTTGTACGGAATAGCCAGCAAGGCATCCAGAGATTGTATTTAGAAACTGCTGCTTAAATAATACGAACCCTCAGCTACTGCACCGGTTTTCCCACACTGGGTTTTTCCGAGGACATTTGTCCAAAAATAACTGTGTATATCTGTTGTGTAGTTCTTTCTTGCTCAGTTTTTTGTTTCTGCTTATAATTTAAATGGTGAAGACTGCAGTTTATTAGTTTCGATGTTTATTGTAGGCAACAATAAATAATTTGTTCAATAATTAACAAAAAGAAAAGGCTTAATCAGTTGCTGCAATGGTGGTTCAGGGTTTTTCGAATTTTCACACCTCACCCATCTGTCATGATCATATGTTTGAAGGTGGGCCTCCCAAACCTAAACGTATGTCGTGTCATTTGGTAATTGAATACTTTAGATTGCTTATTATGGAGATTATTCAGCATGAATTGATGGGGGGATTTGGCAGAAAGAGTGGAGTAGGTTTGTGCCCTTGTCCCCTAGATCTCTTTGGGGGTGTTAACCTTGAACCCTACTCCCATGGGATCTCCTTTACTGGCCTTTGGACTTCTAGGATGGTATTTCATGGGAAACCCCGATTTTGGGTGTGTGGTCCCTCTCCTCGATTCATGCATATCATCCCCCTTCTGCTTATTATACTCCCTTTCATCACTTCTCCCACCTAGGTCCACGTTCCTCCACTCGGTCCACATCAGGTCAGCCACCCCCTCCCCTTGCCCCAAATCTTGGGTGGGCCCTGGAACGATGCCCCAGAGGTTGATGCAGCTAAAAAGAAAAGAAAAAGCATGATTGGCCACATTCTACAAGAAATTGTACCACAAAATGCAAAAGATGGTCAAGACAAACACATTTAGCACGTGGGCAAAAACCATTACTTGAGCTCTTCCCCTTTCATGGCCATCACCCTGGTTCCTAAAGGCCCTTGATCAGCCTCCTTTATCATTCAAGAACCGTGACTGTCCCAACCCCTGGTGGGTGATGAATTGTCCCACCTCAAAAGGGGGTATCCACTGCTACACTTTGCACATCATGGTCTCATCCCTTTGAACCCCGAGAAATTAACTAAAGAAAATCATAAAAGGCAAAAGGCATTTCAAGAAGGGTGGAAAAATCAAGCGCGGGGTAACTCATGTACCACATTGCTCGCTCCTACACATTATTTACCCAAGTGTAGGCTTCCCTTTTGATTAGCTACCCTTGTGTGATGGGATGTGACCCAGGTTGTTCCCCTTTGTCCCCTACTCCACTTCATCACTATATCACATGCCACCACCATTTGATGGATATACAATGAACATATCACCCCTTTTAGAAGTAGAAACCACCTAATAGGATGATTGGTTAACCCCTTTTGGAGCTTGGAGACATTGGCACATGCCTAAGCCCACTATGGAAGGGCATGCCATTATGAAGTCCCACTTATTTTCCATGATTTGTAAACTCTTTTACTTGATTACGGTGATGACTTGATATGCTGGAAGGTACGGGGATGCATTAGATCTTATGCAGGATTACAAATGTTCTCCATTTTGGCTTTGGTCTCCCTATACGGGGTCCTAACCCTCCAAAGAGCTACATTGGCACATGTAGGGTGTGTGTAGAGATCCATCGGCCTCCACAGCAGTAGACAACACTCCATGGATCCCCAGAGATGTTCAGAGAATGCTCAAGATTCACCTATTGGACGACGAAGATGCACCTGGTTCACCATGCCCAACCGGCCCCACAGTTGTACCATGCACTTGGCAGAAGACGCACGACTTGTATGCTGATGTGGCAACACTTACACCATCATCTAAGCCCTTATAGATGGTCTACAGGCATCTTCGATCTACTTGGAGACCCATGAGGTTATTTGTGTTCCCCCACACCCATTGGGAGCACCACAGGGTTATTATTTGGAGAACAACGGGCAAACCCCCGTTGTCCACTACTTTTGGGAGTCCTATTCATCACTGAGGCACTTATGGACTTCATCAGGGTTCTTAGAAGGCCCAACGACATGTATTATTGATTATTTGACCTCTTAAGAGGCTTATTATTTTGTTTATGGGCTAGTTTAGTGGGCTTGTCAACAAAAGTTAGTTATTTTGCACATTATTTTATTCTAGGGGCTAATGTAGGCCTAATTAGCTAGATCAAACTCATTAGAAGTATATAAATACAAGTGATGTGAATTTATTTTAGCATCATCACTTGGAATGGATCATAGCTTCTTGTGAGATTTTTGCTATCTTTTGAGGATGAGACTTTTTGGATGAATGGATGAATTTCGATGTTTGGTTATTCTTCTTTGTCTTTGAGCTTCTATGATTAGCATAACTTGATGATTGGATATATTCTTTTTACATGTAAGTACTATGTTAATGCTATTTTGATTCTTTATTTTGTTGCATTCATGATATTGGGATTTTCGCTATTCTAGGGTTAATTTGTTGCTTTTCTTGAAACGAAACTGTGGAAATTAAATCTCTAAATAGTGTTGTATCATGATTGGGCCATGTTTGAATGAATGAATGTTCCTAGAGACATCCTTGTCTTGAAAAGTCACCAAATACTGTTGAACGAAGTATAAATGACCTTGAAGCTACTTCCATTAAGCCCTAATGCCCAACGAAGTTGTCTTTTAGGCCTCCTTGACAAGTGGAAATCAATCCAAACTCTAAATCTTTCATGACTCCATCTCTCCAAAAGGACAAAGCACTGGTCCTCCTTTGGTGATCGCTTTAAAGCTTATTTCTTTCACCTTCCCCTCTTTTTCTAGGCCTAGCCTACATAGGTTACATAGGGCATCAAATAATGAGATTCCGATGATGGGATCTCGAGATATCGTAAGCCCTAGCTCAAAATCCAATTTTTGTCCTTGGTTTCCCTTAGGCTAGAAACCTCACTAGGATCCTTACGTTGCCTTTCATTGAAAATTCATTTGTTGATCCCTTTCCCCTCCCTAATTAGGTCAAGCATAGCATTGGTTGCTAAATCCTATCCCCTTGAACAAACCTCGGGTCCACTTGGTCCCGTGTGGTCCCATGCACTATCAAGGTTAATTCTTCAAAGATCACCTGGAACCCAAGTTTCCACAAGAATTCTAGGACTTAGGGATCTCATTATAACACACATACTCAAAACCTAACCCTAGAAATTTTCCCCAAGCCCTTCCTAGAAAGCCTTCCATCTTGTCTTCTAAGACAAGCAAGCCACATATTTGAGCCTCTCTTGTGAATAGGCTTCTAGGATCACCCCTCGCCCTATCATTGGTCCATCCATTTTGTGATCCTTATAATAATGGGTCTCCTCCCATCGGTGAAAATCCATAAAGAGTAGGGAAACTTAGTCAAGGTGTCAATGGGCTATCGTTCCATTGTTGCCCTTAGCCTATTAGTAACCCTTCAAATATCCCATTTTAGTACCCTTGCTAGTTTGAGCGGTAAAAATTTTGGCGCCGTTGTTAGGGACACGAGGTGTGTGTCTTGTTCTCCGTATGACAATATTGATATATCATTCTCAACGACTCCATTGGAAGAACGAAGCTCTGGTTCTTCATTGAACTTCAAAGTTAATGCTTGTAGGGTGAAGCAAGCATTTGTTAAGACAATTTTAGTTCACCCTAGTGACTCCCATGATATCAATATATAAAGATCAATGGCTTCTAAAAAGCTTCATAAGTGGTTTCCTGCTTTAGATATCACATGGGTTCCAACATACCTAAATGGCCTGGATTGGAAGTTTATGCAAAATATGCCACAATTCAAGGGTGATCCATCCACATCAATTGACCACATAGCAAAACTTATGAAGCATGCTTTCGAAGTTAATGTGGTTCACCTAGACAGCCTCATGGAGTTATTTATTGCTTCTATTGAATACAAGCACCAAGGTTGGCTTGACTCGTGTGAGCCTGAAAGCATTTCACCATTTATCAATTTGCTCAACAAGTTCATAGAGTATAAGGGACCAAATTCCAATCTAATGAAGCTGCTTGTGAAAGCTTAGAGGAAGCCCTCCGAAGGGAAGGTCTCGTTAGTCAAGATGAAGAAGTTGTAGACAACTGTGAGGATCTTAGTGATGAGTAGGAAGATGAGTTCTCATTAGGTCCACATAATGAAAAAGAAAGCACAGGTGCTGGCAAGAAAGAGTTTATAGAAAGTGAAGTTAAGACCAACCTTGCCTTTCTCAAGAATATTACTCCCGATGACTCCTCTTTTGAGAACCTTGAGAAAGCTGATCCATTTAGCCCCTTGGAAGATGACATTGGAGATTACTTCCACATTGAAAAGAAGAAGTGGGAAATCATTGGTCCTCAATTTGACTGTGCTCCCATTTATGACACCGACAAGGAGGATGAGGTTGAGCATGGTCCTCCCTTTCTCCCAAACATTATTTATGAGGACACATCCATCAATACCCTTGGAAAGGAGAATTATCATTTTCCCTTGCAAGAAAAGGAGCAATTGGAGATGATTAACTCTCCTTTTTGGGAAGACCCTATTTTTGGCACCAACAATGATAGGATTGATAAGGCCCTTGCTCATACCTACCTTCCTAATGATTCTGGGAGTATATTCAAATCACCTAAGCCTCTAGAGTTGGATTTTCAGGAAAAGGATTTCGTTGATACTTCACTCTCTCCTTTGCCTTTTCCTCTTGTTCATTATCTTAAGTCTTCCACAAGTGATTCCCTCGCCCTTTTTCATATATCTCAAGTGACCATGAGCCCTTTCCCCTTCTGAATATGGTGTCAAGGAAGAACCCCTCATTGAATATACTTTATCTCCTTTAACACATCCTCAGGATTTTGATCATTCCATGACCTCCCCTCTCCAATGTAACCATCACCTTGAGCAACCTATTTGTTGCACTCCTTCTTTCCCTCACCCTTTGTTCCCCTCTCATCACAACCTTTTGGCATCTACAAAGCATAATATTATAAATAATGATTGCGATAGGGAGTTCTTGAGAGTGATCTTCCATTCCACCATTGTGTACTTAGAGGGAAAGCCCCACACTTCTAAATTGAAGTATTCTCCTTCTCCTAGGGTTCCCTTTTACCTCAAATGGAGATCACTTTTTCCCACCTCCCACCCACTTCGTCCTCCATATAGTTGTATCCGCATTCACTTCGGGATTTGCTACATGAGTAATCATATGATGATATGTTGGTTGCACTAGCTTTATGATTAACTTAGTATTAGCGTTATTATAATGCATGTTAGGGTAGGATGCATTGCATGTTGATTTTTCGCACTATAAACATCATATGATATTTCTCATGGTAGATTAGTTGCATTTAGATTAAAATTTGCATATTTTATTTTTCTGTTGATTTCACGACCTAACACTAAGCATGGGTGATCATAAAACACCATAGAAACATGTTGCCCCATGGGTTTAGTCTTTGATATGTGTAGGTAATAGGTCTGTGGTGACCAAGAGATTGTTGGTGTTTTCATGAGCTCTCGTTCGAGTAGCTTCACCCACTCTTCGAGAGGTCATGTCCCAGTTAGAGGCAGATGTTACCCACCATTTTGTGGGTGATATCCCTAGGAGAATATTTTTTCTCCATGATGGTCCTAACCCGACAGCGAGCAGCCCCTTGCAGCCCCAACTAGCTCGTTGTGCCATTTCTCCACCACCTAAACTAGCCATGCGGTCCCTCACCCATCTGTCATGATCAAATGTTTGAAGGTGGGACTCCCAAACCTAAAGATATGTCTTGTCATTTGGCAATTTAGTACTTTAGTTTACTTATTATGGAGATTATTGGGCATGAATTAATGGGGGGATTTGGCGGAAAGAGTAGACTAGGTTTGTGCCCTTGTCCCCTAAGTCTCTTTGGGGGTGTTAGCCTTGAACCCTAGTCCCGTGGGATCTCTTTTACTGACCTTTGGGCTTTTGGGATGGTATTTCATCAATGTTCCACCAAGACTCTAGTGCGGGGAGACGCACACGGGGGGCATGTGGGAGTACCCTCAAATTTTAGGGAAATTTCAGGGGTGCGGGGAGACGTCGAGTATAGATATATATATATATATATATATATATATATAATTCAAGTTCATATTCATTGTTCATTGTTCAATAATGAAAGCACACAAATATTAAATAAAGTCTAGACAAATGAATCATTGATCCATCCTCATCATTCATTTTGATACATACATCATTCATATGACATACTCAAGTCTCATTATTGAATTATTGATACATACCATGAGATTCGATAAGAAATAAATAAAAGTCAATAATGAAATATTCAAATACATTGATCCATATCATTCATCATTCTACAATCTACAGTGATTTAAAAATTAAATTCATCATTGATCATTCTAGAGTCTAAATTGAAAGCAAAACATACTAGTATATTTTCAAAGTTTGAACACTAAATTTATATAACTCAAAGTTTGAACCTAGGTTTTAGACTTTTAGTTATTTAATATTTTTTTGTTCTATTTAGTTTTAATTTTAAATTTTTTTAATTGTTTTGATTTTTAATTTTTAATTTGGGTCTTATTAGACAAATTTAAAGGGGGACGCCCAGACGCACCCTTTTTGGGGAGTCTAGACTCCCACACTGAAGGGGGACGCCCAGACGCACCATTTTTGGGGCGTCTAGACTCCCACACTGGGGAAACACACCCCCTTGCGTCTCCCCGAGACTCCCCAAAAAGGGTGCGTGGGGAAATGCACCCCCAAGAGACTCCTCGTCCCAGGTGCGAGGGGTGCGTGCACCCGACCCTAGGGGATGCATCCCTATGGAAAACTGTATTACATGGGAAACCCCAATTTTGGTGCGTGGTACTGCTCCCCAATTCATGCATATCATCCCCCTTCCGCTTATTATACTCCCTTTCATCACTTCTCCCACTTGGGTCCACGTTCTTCCACTCGGTCCACATAGGATCAGCCACCCCCTCCCCTTGCCCCACATTTTGGTTCAAGCCTAGAACGATGCCCCAGAGGATGATGCAACTAAAAAGAAAAGAAAAAGCATAATTGGCCACATTCAACAGGAAATTGTACCACAAAATGCAAAAGATGGTCGGGACAAAGACATTTAGCACGTGGGAAAAAGCCATTACATGAGCTCTTCCCCTTTCATGGCCATCACCATAGTTCCTGGAGGCCCTTGATGAGTCTCCTTTATCATTTAGGAACCCATGATTATCATAACCCCTGGTGGGCGATGAATTGCCCCACCTCAAAAGGGGGTATCCACTGCTATAATTTGCACATCATGGTCTCATCCCTTTGAGCCCCAAACAGTTAACCAAAGAAAATCATAAAAGGCAAAAGGCATTTGAAGAAGGATGGAAAAATCAAGGGCTGGGTAACTCATGTACCACGATTGCTCGCTCCTATGCATTATTTACCCAAGTGTGGGCTTCCCTTTTTATTAGCTACCCTTGTGTCATGGGATGTGACCCAGGTTGTTCCCCTTTGTCCCCTACTCCACTTCATCACTATAGCACATGCCACCACCATTTGATGGATATACCATGAAAATATCACCTGCTTTAGAAGTAGAAACCACCTAATAGGATGATTGGTTAGCCCCTTTTGGAGTTGGAGACATTGGCACATGCCTAAGCCCACTATAGAAGGACATGCCATTGTGAAGTGCCCACTTATTTTCCATGATTTGTAAACTCTTTTACTTAATTACTGTAATGAATTTATATGCTAGAAGGTACGGGGATGCATTGGTTCTTATGCAAGATTACAAATGGTCTCCATTTTGGGTTTCGTCTCCCTATATGGGGTCCTAACCCTTCGAGGGCTACATTGGCACATGTAGGGTGTGTGTAGAGAGCCACTGGCCTCCACAGCAGTAGACAACAGTCCATGGATCCCCAGAGATATTCATAGATTGCTCGAGATTCACCTAGTGGACGAGGAAGATGCACCTGGTGCACCATGCCCAGTCGGCCCTCAATTGTACCATGCACTTGGCAGATGACTCAAGACTTGTATGCTGATGTGGTATCACTTACACCATCATCTGAGCCCTTACAGATGGTCTACAAGCATCTTCAACCTACTTGGAAATCCATGAGGTTACTTGTGTGCCCCCACACCCATTGGGAGCACCACAGGTTTATTATTTGGAAAACAAGGGGCCAACCCCTTGTCCACTACTTTTGGGAGTCATATTCATCATTGTGGCACTTGTGGACTTCATCAAGCTTCTTAGAAGGCCCAACGACATGTATTATTGATTATTTGACCTCTTAAGAGGCTTATTCTTTTGTTTATGGGCTAGTTTGGTGGGTTTGTCACCAAAAGTTAGTTATTTTGCACATTATTTTATTATAGGGGCTAATGTAGGCCTAAATAGCTAAATCAAACTCATTAGAAGTGTATAAATACAAGTGATGTGAGTTCATTTTAGCATCAACACTTGGATTGGATCATAGCTTCTTGTGAGATTTTTGTTGTCTTTTGAGGATGAGACTTTTTGGATGAATGGATGAATTTCGATGTTTGGTTATTCTTCTTCGCCTTACAGCTTCTATGATTGGCATATCTTGGTGATTGGATATATTCTTCTTACATGTAAGTACTATGTTAATGCTATTTTGATTATTTATTTTGTTGCATTCATGATATTGGGATTTTCGCTATTCTAGGGTTAATTTGTTGCTTTTCTTGGAACGAAATTGTGGAAACTAAATCTCCAAATAGTGTTGTATCATGATTGGGCCATGTGTGAATGAATGAATGTTCCTAGAGACATCCTTGTCTTGAAATGTCACCAAATATTGTTGAACGAAGTATAAATGACCTTGAAGCTACTTCCATTAAGCCCTAATGCCCAACGAAGTTGTCTTTTAGGCCTCCTTGACAAGCAGAAGTCAAACCAAACTCTAAATCTTCCATGACTCCATCTCTCCCAAAGGACAAAGCACTGGTCCTCCTCTGTTGACCACTTTAAAGCTTGTTTATTTCACCTTCCCCTCTTTTTCAAAGCCTAGCCTACATAAGTCACCTAGGGCATCAATTATCTCACAATCTAGCCATCCAAATACTTCGATTTTTGGTCCACAACTGCGTTGTTGTGTCCTCAAGAAGCCCTCCAAATTTCATGAGATTCTGATGGTGAGATCTTGAGATATCACAAGCCCTAGCTCGAAGACTAATTTTTATCCTTGGTTTCCCTTAGGCTAGAAACCTCACTAGGATCCTTGCATTGCCTTTCATTGAAAATTCATTCCTTGATCCCTTTCCCCTCCCTAATTAGGTCAAGCATATCATTGGTTGCTAAATCCTATCCCCTTGATCGAACCTCGGGTCCACTTGGTCCTGTGTGGTCCCATGCACTATCAAGGTCAATTCTTCATAGATCACCTGGAACCCGAGTTTCCACAAGAATTCTAGGACTTTGGGATCTCCTTTATAAGACACATACTCAAAACCTAACCCTAGAAATTTTCCCCAAGCCCTTCATAAAGAGTCTTCCATCTTGTCTTCTAAGACAAGCAAGCCACATATTTGAGCCTCTCTCATGAATAGGCTTCTAGGATCACCCCTCGCCCTATCATTAGTCCATGCATTTCATGATCCTTATGATTAACGGGTCTCCTCCCATCGGTGAAAATTCGTAAAGAGTAGGGAGCCTTAGCCGAGGTGACAGTGAGCTATCGCTCCATTGTTGCCCTTAGCCTAGTTGTAACCCTTTAAAGATCCCCTTTTAGGACCCCTGATAGTTTGAGCGGTAACAGGTTGCTCCTATTTAACTAGGAAATACCTCCTGATTGCTAGCGCAATTCCCAAGGGAAAATAGCCTCTACCAATCTGTGTACAAGCTCCTCTTGCACACTCTTCCTCTGACAAGCTCACCCACACACAAACATGTACTCTCTATTGCTTTCTCACCAACTCGTGCTCACAAAATAATTGAATAATTCTATGCCTTGGTCCTCTTTATCAGATTTTCGAATAGGCTAAATATGGCAAGTTATTATTTTTGAAAATCGAACTAGTGATTGATTGAGTTAAATGAGTCTAACTGACTCATGTAACTCATCCTGCCCAAATTTAGAACTTGAGACTCATTCACTTGTCTTTTTCCAAAGATAATTGCACTAGGAGACAACAACTGATCCTTTCACTACCATGTTCTCCATTGCTACAGTTGCTCCCTCTGAACTTCCTTGCTTTCTTCTATGGAACCTAATCTGAAAACATGTACTTTCCCACCATGCTCTACGAGTCCATCACTTCAATCATAAGTGCCATTTACCCAATGTACCGTTGTGGTTGCTTCCTCTAGCTAAAGGTGATACTAGAAGATTCAACTCTCTCCTGATCTGCCTTAAACAAATCTTCTACCCTCTTGGCTCGAACTCTCCCTATATTGGGAGTCACTAACTGAGTGGCTTCCTCCACTCGCCCTGGGCTAAGCTCCTCACCATCCTGTTGATCAACCCAACTGCCAACTAGTTGAGACTCAAACTAAGATATTGGATAAAGCTCCATCTTGAGAGTTCTATCCTACATTCGCTCAACCACCACTTCTCTACTCTGAGCTCTCCCTGCCTTGCTGCTCAAGGCTGCACCTGTCTTAAACAAATTTTCCCACTAATTGCTCTCCTGCTCCTCCAAGATTGTCAGCTCTTAGGGTCTTCAACAAACTGCCCACTAGCACTGATATGGCTGCTCCATCATCACTGCTCTTAGGGACTTCTGGAACTGCCCTCTTATCAACCATATGGTTCCTTTCATCAGCTGAACTAGGGCTCCCATTTGAATTTGCCTCCTAATAACGCATGACTCCTTCCGTGAACATTGTACTTGAGGTCTTCAACAGGGCTGGCTTCTCACAACAGATAAGTACATCTACCCACTGCATACTCGCCCGTGAGAAACATTGTTCACAACTTCATTTCTTAACAGTACTCTGTTGCCTTCACACAATGTCTTAGTTGCTCCAAGATTGTTGTCATAAGGCCTTCCAGATCTGCCCACTTGTCCACCTTCTATTCACTTCAGAATGTTGATCCTAGGGCCTAAATCAACAAGCCCTTTCATCACAGATTTGATCCTTCAAACCTCTGAATTGGGGTCCACAATATTGTTGTTCAAACACACCTGTGAAACAGACCTCTTCACTGTTAATTCCAGCACACTACTTGTGCTAGATCAGTCCCTCACTGTTCACGCCATACCAGCCCTTCCTATTTTTCTTCCAGATCGCATCACTGTGCAACAATTTGAGCACATTCGGCCCTCTTTAGGAACATATATGCCACAGAACTCCGCATCCAATCCTAACGTATTGTGGCTTCTTATCTCAGGTCTGCACCAGCATATATATTACCTATTAGGGTCTCGGCTCTCTAGTCTTTAGCACAAAAATAAAACGACTATACCAAACTCTAAACAGTTTTCAAACCTGGATTAGTATGAACATAACCAGCCCTAACTAGGGTTCTTGAACCGGCCCTCTAACAGCTGTAAGACAATCTTCTTATACTGTACTTAGGGCTCACATACACAACCCTCTTATCAGTGATAACTATAAGTCTGCTACTTATCTACTTATCCACTGAACTAGGGCTATGGTCACTGTTGTTCAAACTCATCAAGCAGCCCTCATCACCTAGCATTCAATCAACATAAGTGAGCATTTTACTTACCTCATTGTCCTCAGCTGATATAAACACAGTTCTGAGCATACATGACTGTAATCCACGTCCAAGCCACGGTTCGGACCTGAGGAAGGTTCAGGCCTGCGGCCACCTCCAAATCTGTGGATGACCAGTCACCTAACCTGTGTGCTAACTCCTCTAGGCTCTAACTAGCCCGTAATCGCTGCACTGTCATTGAGAGAACATTGGCCCTTTCCCAACCTCTACTTCAAGCCCAGAACAAAGGTCACGGCCTTCTTTTCTCTCACACAAAAACTCTACAGCCTGATCACAGAACTGTCACACTTCAAACAACTATGCCCAGAAAATCTTTGCACAGGTCTCCTAGAGTCAATATTCCAGAACTTAAGACAAAAATAGAACTAGAAAATTCATCATTATCTTCTTCTTGGCTTGGCTTCACTTGAGATTTGCAGTTGCTTCAGGTAGCTTCTTTCTTTTGATCAAATGCACTTGTGATGTGACAAAAGCTACTGCCCAAAAAAAAAAAAAAAAAACTTTAGGACAGTCTTCTTCCAACTGCATTCTCCGTGTGTTGGTCTAGATTCTGTTCACTGCTCTGATACCATGTAGAAAATCCACGAAAATTCTGCTACTGCTTGAATGAACAAATTTGAAACTAACTTGTAACCCAAGATACAGAATTTTCACTACTTATTTTGTAGCAGAATAGGAACAAAAATAAACACAGTCACGCAATATTAAAAACACATTTTTTTCTAGGGAACCCAACTGGGAAAACCCTTTGCTTGATTAAGAATTTTATTGATAGAAAATGAGCAACAGATCTCTTACAATAAAACTTTGTTTCACAGGAAACCAATATGCTTTTCTCTACTTGTCCTAAGCTTGAAACACCTGCAAGACCCCTGATCTGCTTCCCTCAGTCTATGCGCATAGGTTGCTCCCTAAGTCACCGGATTCGTCCTAAACCCCCTACGAATCCCGAATCCAGCGAATCCGACACGATTCGGTCCGGATTCGTGTCCAAATCATATGACACGTCGTGTCCGTTTCCGACACGTTGAATCCGAAGTCATGTCACGATTTTCAAAAGCGTGTCGCGATTTTGGGACACGTGTCTTGTTTCCAGGACTCACTAAGCTCAGTGCGGGAAAGAAAAGGGCGTGTTTGCTCATTAATATTTTCATTTGGCAAGTGATTTGTGCTATTGCAGCAAGGAGTAGAGCATTTTGGCAGCTTCATGATCAAGTCTAGGCCCTAGTATTGATATGCTATTCATGGTAATGTTAAATTCTTAAAGTAAAAGGATGAAAATGAAGATTACTTAAATTTTAACATTACCATGAAATGACTCAGGATGTTTGAGAGTGGTTCCGGCCTCATTGGATTTCATATGGAGAAAGTAGAATTTTAGATTTCATTCAAAATCCAGCAGACTTATCAGTTTTTCAGGATTTTAGGATTAGGGGATTGCGATGTTTCCATTGAATTTTGTCATGTATTAGGGTATGGAACTCGTATTTAATCAAGAGCACCAAACCAAGAGCTTCTGAATATGTCGCTCCCGCTCCCGTTTTCGCTCCCACTCCTTGCTTTCGCTCTCGCTCCCGTTTTCGTTCCCACTCCCTGCTTTCGCTCCCACTCCCAAGTAACACTGTTCCTGATGATATGGGTCTGGACACCACTGTTGAGTTGGCATTGGCCAACATGGATATCAAATATCCAATGCTAGAGCTTGTTAGATTTGATGACTTAGAGGGGTCAACCTCCATCCCAGCAGATGTAGAGGCGACTATGGATACAGGGGAGGAGGAGGATGCAAAGGAGAGCAGTGGGGACCATGATGATGGGGACAGTGATGCTGATTGATGCCTTGAGGCTTGTATACCTGTAGTTGTT
>APFE031481723.1:1959-50902 GCA_000404065.3 Pinus taeda | reverse complement strand
ATATTTTTGTCTTTTAATAAAATAATATATAATGTGTCATGTTCCGGGGGGTCAACGTGTCCGAATCCGACACCACGAATCTCGAATCCTACGTGTCCCGAATCCCCATGTCAGGTGACTTAGGTTGCTCCTATTTAACTAGGAAATACCTCCTAATTGCTAGCACAATTCCCAAGGAAAAAATAGCCTCTGTCAATCTATGCACAAGCTCCACTTGCACACTCTTCCTCTCACAAGCTCACACACGCACACAAACCTGTGGTCTCTATTGCTTTGTCTCGCCAACTCGTGCTCACACAACAATTGAACAATTTTGTGCCTTGGTCCTCCTTATAAGCTTTTTGAATAGGCTAAATATGGCAAGTTATTTCTGGAAATCGAACTAGTGATTGATTAAGTTAACTTAGTCTAACTGACTCATGTAAGTCGTCTTGCCCAAATTTAGAACATGAGACTCACTCGCTTGTCTTTTTCAAAAGATAACTCGCACTAGGAGACAACAATTGAGCCTCCCACTCCAGCGCATCAATCAAACTGCTTCATGAACTATCCTAACTTATATGAACTCATGCATGCTAAGGAAAACTGCTTCTTGGTCTCTTTGACTAAGGCAAAAGTCAAAGAAGGACCTTTCTTGCTACTATTTTCAACAGAAAAAAATAGAAGCATCTTTAGCCATATGATGGGTACAACCATAATCGACTATCTGCTCATCTTTAGAAGTGTGAGCACGCAAATGCCTGAGAAGTTTTAACAAAGAAGTTATAGGCTTCTCCCTTACCTTCTGAAGGTTGCCACTATAGGTCCATTAATCAATGATTTAGTCAACAACTCACCTTCATGCCTTTTTACCCTTTCCTCAAGATCAATGATCTTCTTCCAATAGATCTTATTAACATGTCCCACACTTCCACAATACTGATAGGCCCTTTTCTTCGTGCCTTTCTTAGTCGATGATTAATTATCATCATACCTCTTGGCAATCCAATCAACACAATCCTTGTCATGGTAACCTCCATCATCTTTCTCCCTTTTGTATCCATAACCTCTTTCTCTATAATTTTGTAAACCTTTGCCCTTACGAAGATGGGCTTGTAGTTTATTCCCAAGTTTACTCCCATTAAGCAACTTTTCTTGTGCCCTAATTATCAAACCACAAAAAGAATCAAAGGTATGGTCCGTACAATCTTTTTTTCTAAAAGCCCAACTAGCATAGAATGTCGAACAAAAAACATCATAGGGTGTCTTCAAATTCATCAAGATCAATTCTATAAGCTAATAACCCTTCTTCAAAAAATCCATCTAGATTAACCCAACTTCAACTATAGCTCCTTCATGCAACCCAAATAGTGTTCACTCCCATTAAGCAACTTTTCTTGTGCCCTAATTAGCAAACCACAAAAAGAATCAAAGGTATCGTCCGTACAATCTTTTTTTCTAAAAGCCCAACCAGCATAGAATGTCGAACAAAAAACATCATAGGGTGTCTTCAAATTCATCAAGATCAATTCTATAACCTAATAACCCTTCTTCAAAAAATTCATCTAGATTAACCCAACTTCAACTATAGCTCCTTCATGCAACCCAAATGGCAAATAGTGTTCAATCCTATCAAAGGAGATATGATTGAGAGTGATCAACTCCTTCCCAATCTACATAACCCGACTTCCATCTATCTTATCAAACAAATTTTTCAACTTCTCCAAACTTGATTCGGATAGTGGATCTTGATTGTATAAAAGTGAATCTCCCTATAGATGTAGGTCATCATGACTCCTACAACCACATCCTTCTTCCCTTTAATAATAAACTTGGCATGTTCGTCCTCCGGATCTAGAACTGTAGTCTTTGTAAACTGCCAAAAAGCTCTCCTCTTTGATAGTGTTTCCATATCTGGTGCCCACATGCCATAGTTGTGGCTATTTAAAACCACAAACTCTTGCTTAGAACACATAATCATTTTGCAAACCATGATCCACTCTACAAGTCTAAACCTAAGTCAATCTACTTCAGATTTCCGACTGAAACAGGACACATATACAACCAATAGCCTCCAAAATGACTTGTGAAGAGCAGGTTCATCTCAAACCACTAGCCCTAATATCATGTTGGAGAACCAAAGAATTGCAGAAGAGATTCACTGTGAATTGCAAGAGAGAGAGTTGACATCGATAGACACCGTTGTAGCATTGAAGCACAAATGAGCATGGATCCACATACTAAATGAAGGATTTTAATGCACTGATAGACCGATTCATAGGATCATCTATATATACTCAGTGGTGTAACTGACTCCCTTAAAATGAGAAAGATTTAATCCACTTTGATAACCTTAAGTGTGCTTGAGGTCTAGGTTTTATGTCTTGGTGTGTGCACCAATCACTCTGATCAGGACCACTTCTAGTCGGTCCGACCTCTCAGTTGACCTTCACCTATCCACGGAAAGGCACCAACTCCTATCGATAGAAAGACACCGACTGACTTCATAAACATGAGAGACAGAAAGATCCTGCTGTTCAAGCAACCTTCCCAGCCCAAAATCAAATTCTTGAATATCAGCCACGGTCAGTACTATCTATTAAAGTCCAATATTAATAATGAGAACGAGAAATCGGCAATTACTTTGTCAAATTCTATCCGGCTAAGTTCTAGAAACGTTAAGCTTAATAACAGTCTGCTGGACTAACAAATCACAAAAAAAATGAGGCTTTGTTATCAAAGTATAATGGGTATGTATGCGTCTCCAGAGAATTTTATCTACTAACTTTTATTGGATAGTGTCATATAAATATACAGAAAACCAGAACGTGTGCATTAACCTCTATTAAACATAAAAACTGAAAAATTGGTATTGTCTTCTAGTGGGTATTGTCACAGACTTCAAAAAATAACACATAAGTAATGGCATATTGCAGGCATACCGAATTGGAATGAAGGAAAGGGTGGCGTGTCCAGCTCCAGCCACATGTTCTTTCCCTTCCGGTGTGCCGCAACAACCCTCTTACCCACAAGTGCTTTCTGAAGCTCTGCAGGAGACACCCCTTCTATGACCTTGTCGTCATCTCCAATAATTGCCTTCGTGATCCTCTTTCCACAGCAGTGCTCCTCCACTGCTCTCCGGGCTGCTTCTACCTCAGGTAACTCAGGCATTGCCTTCTTCTCAAAACTATCCTACAAATAAAGTTAGTGTGTCCCTTTTTATTCAGGACCCGCCTTCCCAACTACTCTGAACAAGGGGTCTAAATCTCTTCAATTTATGCAAACCTCAACAACACCTCTGGAACATCCAAATGCCTGCCAAAGAACTCTCTATTGGGAACAGAGCTTTTCAACTGACCCACAATTCCCTTCTCCTATTTCCAGCTTCTAACCTTGTATGTAAGCAACATGGTGCTATCTAGGACTCAATACAGAACCATTGCAATTATGCTAGGCTGCATTGTCGTTTATACCAACCTCGGCTGGGCTGTTCCGGGAGGGTTGCATCGCAAGTGAAAGTGAGGTGTTCGGAAAACGAAGGAATTTAATTGAGGTCCATTCCCCAATGTTCTTCTGGTGCATGAATTATAGATTCTGCATGCAAAGGAATTGGTGCGATCCACATCAATCAAAACATAAAGCTTGATGGGATTGGTTCCACATGCATTGTGCCAGCTTTGGTCTAGTCGCTTAGAGGTAGTGTTCCATTAATAAGTTCGTTGGAAGATGGAAAGTTGACCTCAACCAATTTAACTCTCGACCTTTTAAAGCTTAAGTTTTTAAAATCTTCACTGTAATGCCCACAACGCCTTATCACCAATTGAGGCTTTCATAGTGCCGTATGGCTCTCTTTGCTAACATCAAGGTTCTTCATTTCCAAGCTAGGAGGTTTTGGCCAAATGGGAGGACCTATGATTAAAGTAGGTTTAACACATTTCTACTCGTTTGAGATTCATTAGTCTTGTGGATCAAATAAGCGTTCAATTTTTACCAGAAATTGCCAAAGGATCATAAACAATTTGATTAAATAGAGTGGCCTTTACCAAAAAAATTATAAACACTTTGATACCTCATGTTTACGCGAATTAGCCTTTGTGTTGGATGCAAATTCAAGGCCAAGGCTTGCAAAACCTTTGAATCTGGAGTCTAACAACTAGTATTGATGATTCGTACACCTTGAAAGAGTAATAGCATTTTATTTCTTATCGGTAAACTTGCGAAGACTATGTACCATCTTACATGGTGCACATGTTGTAGAACTTTAATAGTTGGGTGATGGTGGGTAAAACTTAGGCTTAACAAGTATACCATTTCACTATTTTAAATAATGTACATTTTTAATAATGGAAAGTAAAGGAATCATGGGAAGTTTGTTGTTTTTTTAAATTTAAAATTCACATGAATTAATTGATAAATTGAATGAGATATGATGCCTAGTTGACAAGAGTTATATTAACTAGTTTAGAGTATCTAGTCGAGTTTTCAAGAGTATAGTTATTGAGTTGAGTCAAGTCGTGATCATACCATAAGAGTCTTAGTTGAGTCAAGTCATGAGCATTAGAGATTTAAGTACTAGATTAGTGATTGGTAGTCAAGTCTAGTAAAGTCTTTCATGTAATGTAAATTGTAGATTTTGATGCATTGTCAGAGACCAATTGAACATCCGATGGTGACACATGTATGTATATTGTAAGAAGCTCAATTTTAATGACTAGATGTATTTTAAGGTAATACAAATGTTAGTTATGGACAATTGTTTGCAACCTTCAAAATAGCATATGCTCTCAGGAGCCTTCAGATTTCAATTAGGACATTAAAATGATCTTTGTACAAATCGAGTCCAAGTTTGTCATTAATTTTGAAATGACGAATGACACAATATGCATTGTGTAATGGTATATATCTTTGATATTCTCGAGAAAAAATTCAACAACATCATACAACAGGGGCTCCCCACATATTGGACAACTAGTCCGGCAATATCTCTTTTCAAGAGCAGTGACGTCAATATTCCCTCCAATTATAGGACCATCATGGTAAACCCTTTGTTTGCAAAGCTATTTGGAAGCATGTTAGAAAATAAAATTAGCAAGTGGGCAGAAGAAAGAGATAAGTGTGCGAAAGGGCAAGCAGGTTTTAGACCTAAACATTCCATAGTTGATCATTGTATAACTTTAAGGCACATCATTGAAAAAGTTTGGGACAAAAAGGTATAAGACTTTTGTTGCTTTGTTGATTTCAGAAAAGCTTTTGACTCGATTCCTAGGGATAAGCTTTGGCATATAATGGAGGAACTTAGGGTTCCTAAACATTTGAGAGCAGTTTTGCAATGGCTGTATGAAGAGGTGAAAGTCAAAATTGGAACTTCAGTAGACATTTCTGAAAGTTTTAGAAGCGATATCAGGGTCAAGCAAGGTTGCCCACTGTCTCCTACCCTTTTTGGTTTACATATAGACAAGCTTGAGGAGTGGTTAAATTCATAAGGGGGTGATGGTATCTATTTGGGCAAGTTTGTTATAAGGCTTCTTTTGTATGTAAATGACCTTATCCTGATTGCTAAATTGGCTCTTGGTTTGCAAGAGCACTTATTATCCCTTGAGCATTTTTGTAGAAGTGTGGGCATGCAAGTCAATATCAACAAAATGAAAGTAGTGGTTTTCTCTAAGAAAAGAAAACATAACCAGCATAAGTTCCACTTTGAAGGCAACATTCCGGAAGAAGTTGCGGATTACAAATACTTGGGAATTGACTTCAACAAAAATCTAAGCTGGGAAGGTTGTAGAAAGAAAAGAACTTTGGGGGGGTTGGAAAGCATTTTATGCTTTTCAAAATAGGTGTAGAGAGGCAAAGTTATAAGATTGGAAAACCACTCAAACTCTTTTTGGGCTTCTAGTGATTCTGATGATTCTCTATGGTTGTGAACTATGGGCCAGCAGTACATCTGACATGCAGTGGAGACAAATTGAGAAAACTCAGAAGCGTTTGGTTACAAGCAATTTAAGATTAAAAGTGCAGTTCCTTATGCTATCTTGTTAAGTGAAACAAGGGTTCCTCCTATTGAAGCAATTGCTATGGTGCAAGTCATAAGGTATTTAAAAAAAAATTGAGCAAATGGAAGAGGGTAGATGTCCTAAGGTTGTCTTCAATGATAGATTGTGCAAAAAACAAAAACAAAACAAAAAAAACTTGGATGCAGCAAAGTAACAAATGGTTTAGTAAATGGGGTATTTGCTTGAACGTGTGTCCCATAAACAACAAAGAGATAAAAGCTTTTGTTATGGAAAAGTTCCACAAGCATACTTGGGATAAGGAGCTAGGAAGAAAGAAAAAGTACTATATTGAAGTGTTTAATCCCACTCATAGTCATAAAACAAAAGCATACATAGAGGCCAATATCTCTTAGAGAGCCAAAATTCTTATTGCTCAGTTAAAGACTAATTCTCATCAACTCCGTTGTGAAATAGGGCACTGGAAAAGGCCAAAAGAAGTGTGGGAGGAAAGAGTATGCATTTTTTGTTCTTCCGGAAAAGTGGAAACAGAAAAACATTTCATTTTAGAATGTGAGGACTTCAAAGACAACAGGGAAAGTTATGCAGATATGTTGGTAGCTAGCTCTTGGGATAATCTATTTAGCGAGGGGTTTGTCGAGAAGCTGTGAGCATTTATTGTGAAGCTTCACGAAAAAAGGGTTGAATACATCAAGCAGGTGAAGAAGCAATCTATCCCATAGGCTATCTTTAACCTCATGGATGTTAAGATAATTTCTTTCTTGCATAAATTGTTTAACTATGTTTACATGCTTATCAAGGAGTTATTCAAGTAAGGTAATAGTAATTTCAAGAGGAAAGGACTAAAAACACTACAAATTTGGAAATAGCCATAACCCGTGAAGTTATTAATATCTTAGTTATAGCCATGTTAAATAAAATACAACATGTTACTCCATGGTTATACATTTGTGATATATGAACAAGGGTGTGCTTAATAACTTTAGTTTATACAGTGGACCAAAATATAGAAATAAACTTGTTGCAAATAACCATAATCATCCTCCTTGGAAAGTTATTTACAAAAATAAAGATATGATCATGTTAATTATTAGTTAGAGGTAAACTTGACAAGAAGTCCATATGATGATCGATGATGAACATGTAAAGTGTGTAATGATTGAGTTGGTTATTATTTGCATATGGGAAATGTCTTGGCTTTGTTATGGTTTCATGTGTAGGTGAATTAAGTTATTGATCTTTTTGTATTTCTCGCATTCACTTCATGTCACTATCACGTTAAATCCTAGTGCTAATAGCTTCATTGTCATACTACGGTACTACACAGTGAAACATGAATGGTATAAAGCTCAAGGAAGCCCTATAATGGCCTCCCTTCAACCCAAGGTTGAGTTTTTTAAACCAACCAAAGGTCTAATTACTCGAGGAGGAAACACTACGGCAATGGTTCTCTTATAAGATTAGGGAAGCTTGTCCCAAAAGTGTTTCACAGGGGATGAAATTCCAACTAGTGAAACCCATGTCCATATTTACTTATGTCAATATACTAGTGTATATGATAATGTCAAGAATACACACATTGCTTGAGTAGTTTGTTGGTCATATGCCACCAAAGTCCATCACTAAGGCCAATGTTAAAGAGGTCTAGGAAATACAATATTGACTCCACATATCTACTTGTATCCTAACAAAGAGGTTCTTTAAGTCTTAGCTAAAGAAGAATCCCTTTGTGTTATAATTTTCCTTACATGATCCAAGTGGTCATTTGATTGTTCTTTATTTCAAAATGGTCTTGATTTTGATAGTTTTTGGGTCTTAAACTCCAATAACAATTTTTGGGTAATTCCCATAATTTTAGGGGGCAAAAATAGTGAAAATGATTCCTTATTGTAACACCCTACTTTAAACCCCATTTTGTAATAGTAAATATCACTTGCATTGTTGACATGGACAACATGGATATTTTGAAAATCTCTTGACTAATGTAATATTTTTTTTAATATATATTGTCAATAATTAAAGGAAGGGAGAAAGTCTACACAAATTCAATGTCATGAGAGGATGTTGTGAGGAACTTAGGAAATTTATTATTAGCAAAAATATCTTGCCCTGAATGAAATGCCTAGTCTCTATTTTGCCAAAAACCAAAGAAGAAAGCTCTATTTTCCCATTAAACCAAAGAACAAAAGGGATTGGTAGCCAAACTACCAATTTCCCACAATCATGAGAAGAGATGGAAGAGGTACGAGACTACCCACAGGTATAGGCAAGGCACTCTCCTATATATTTTTGGATTGACCATGCAATCCAGTATACAAATTACAAAATCTCATGGAGAGAGTCATTAGTTGCTAAGTGAAGAAACCAAACTATGTGAGTATAGAGAAAAATTATAGCTACTTTGTTAGGGAAATCAATCAAAAAGTATTAAACCTAAGCTAAAATAAAGGACCACCAGTTTTTTGGGTTTTGTTGAGTAAGCGCGAGAAGCGCTGAGAAAAGGGAGGTGCAAAGGGACTGTTAGGAAGCAACGAGTCCCCCTTAGTGTTATGCAAGCCCATTTGTGGCAATTTCATGACTAGCTACAAGCCCCAACTCAATGGTTTGATAGACAATATCCTGATTTTTGTACATGAATGAGAGTTGCCTTCATATCTTTACCCTGTAATTGACCTTTTGAGGATTGAGTGAGATTACGCCTTACGACATCAAATTTGGCTTGGGGTTGACCAGCTATAATAAAATCATAGTGAAGTTGAGCTTATGGGTGGGTAGATTATGGCTCCCCCTTCCTCATTTTCAGGCAAAGCTTAAAAAAAAACAATTCAGATAATTGTATTTATCTTTCTTGAATGAAGTGTGTGTGTGTGTGTCGTGCACCCGCACTTCTAGTTTTATGAAAGTTTTTAATGTGTTGTTGAGTGTGAATTCATTAAAGAATTGACCATTCTGGAATTATGCTTGGCTATTGGTCGTAATCTTCATACAAATGAGTTTATAATGCAAAAAAAGTTCTTTAAATAATGTTTACCTATTATATTGTGAATGTATATTACCTTCTATCATCAGGTTTCATGATAGAGAGGTTAGAGGATCTCAACGAGTCTCGGACCAGAAGGTTGGATCTATACCAACCTATAGGGATGAAATTTAATGTGAAAATAAGGATAGGTTGTCCAAGGTAGTTAAGAAAATTGTTGTGAAATTAAAATCTGGTGCAAATCCATTTTTCATGCAAGAAGAAAAGCCTTAATTATTAGAGTAACGACTCAAAGGAAGGAGTCTTCATAGAGAATCTAATATAAATGGTTAGAAATCTTACTAAAGGGTGCGAAATCCTTGATTTATTTGAACTAAGGGGAGGGATAGAGTTCACTCAGTCATTAATTTTTGGGAATTTTGCCTTAGGGTCCCCTTTTGATTTATTGAAAGAAGCCCAATTGTGACCATGCAATTGAGGAGTTTTACAGACCTGACATATTGCTATGGACCTTAGCATCCTTATAATGAATTTGGACAAGTACAGGTCCTATTGGAGTCAATTTTACTCCTTAAAAGCAAGCTCAAAGATGCTTTTTGGAAGCTTGTAACTTTGAAAGTTGAGGATTGATTTTAGACCCAGTCCCTGGTCCTATGGCTGGAAAGGGGGTTGTGTCTGAGGGCTAGCGGGAAAAGAGATAAAGTGGAAAATGTCATATCGAAGTAGATGTTCGTATTATTAGGAAATATGGATAACTAAACATAAGGGTATTTTTTGTTTAAGCATTAGCGGAATTTGGAAATTTGGTTAAAGCTATGTAGTGGAAGCTTTTGGGTTTTTTAGATATCAATATATATAGATATTTGAGCATCCATAATTTATATAAATTTAATGGAAAGGAAAAATTGGAATGTCATGGAATTTAAATGGGAGAAAAGCTGCAGTAACCTAGGGTGAAGGAACCATTTCGACAAAGTTACATAATGCATTAGAAAACCTAAAAGTTTGTGTTAACAAAATTCTGATCCATATATTCCAATAAAGGCTCCTTTATGAAAAATATGAATGTTAGAGGCTTGAATGGGTTGAAATTGTTTTGATGAAACCAAAGCGTTATGTTTACAAAGGATCTGGAAATCCAAAGAAAAGTTTAAATGTGCCTTTTTGAAAAACCCAGATTTGGATAGAAAACCCTAGCGACAGGAGAGATATTTCGACTGTAGCAAAAGATGAATGGGTGGAGATCTGTTGTAGGCGACGATTTCTCAAGCGATGCCTACATACAAAGATGCGCGAACCCTCAATTTCTTCTTCGGGAGGACGGGTTTAGGGCGGGCATGAGGAGCAACAACCAACACATGAATCTACTGCGCGCAGCAACAATGCTATGGCCCCAAGAGGGGGCCCCAATGATGACCCTCCCCTTCCTCCTGAACTATTCGTGTTCCAACAATTGGTAGCAACATGCAATAAACGACCAGCAAATGAAAAGTAGCAGAAGTTTGTCAAAAGAATGGAAACCATTCCCATAGTAGCTATGCCGACTGAAGAACCCTACAGATCGGCTTTGAACTTAACAGAACGAGGACTTATTGGGAAGTTCACCAGGCTATGGCCCTCGCCTAAAGTTGTAGATGCCTGGGTGCAAAGGAACTGGCGACCTCTTGTCAAGGAAGGAATCAAAAGTCATTTCGTCGACAAAGGCTTCTTTGTCTTCGTATTTGAATCAATAGAGGATAGGAATCTCATATTTAGAAATGACCCATATTTCATGGGCCCTCAGGGTTTGTACCTGAATCAATGGACACCGGACTTCGACCCGACTCAGGATGTGCCCTCGGTTGTTCTCGTCTGGGTGTGCTTGCCTCATTTACCACTACACTACTGGAATCCCAAATCCTTAGAAACCATAAGCAATAAACTCGGCAAATACATCGATCGAGCAAAAAGGAGGGATCAATACTCCTGCGCAAGAATCTATGTAGAAGTTGACTTGGAGGAAGCTATAAAGCTCACGGTGGTTGACTGGTCTCACATTCAAGTGTTAGATTACGAGAAACTCCCATTTAAATGTCGGCACTGCTATGGCTGTGGGCACTTTGCCAGGCATTGTAAAAAGAAATCAGAGGAGAAGGCCAAGAACTTAAAAGGAGAACAACGGACACATGTTCAAAAATCAGCATCAGCTAAGCAGAACAACAGAACCAAAAGGAAAGGAGTGTCCACGGGGAGCGGTGCCCCACCCTCAGCACAAGGGGAGGGGAGCTCAGTCCCTCCAAGAGCAGACATTTCCACCAATCCCTTTGAAATACTCAGTACACCAGAAAAACTTCCAGATCCAGTAGATGAAGAGGACGAACAACATGCCACTACTATGGAAGAAGAAAAAAAGACAAGAGGAAATAGACCCTCTCCAAACCGAAACCCCAAGAGGTGCCCCTAGCCCCCCATCCTATGCAGATATGACAAGGAAGAAGGCTACAAAGATCTTTGGATCCTCGGAAGATGAGACAACCGAGAGGCCTCTGAAAAGCATTGGGAAGAAATCTCATAGAGAGGCAAGAGAAGAAGAGGCAGAGAGACAAAAAATGCAAGGCAGTCAGCCCACGATTGAGATGTCCATCAGCATAAATACTAGAACCAGGCCTCCCAAGGGAGGGACTGCCCCCCCCCCCCCTCTACTAGTAAATAATGCGATTAGTCTCTTGGAACTGCAGAGATCTGGGGAATCCCTTAAAAGCTGAAGCAATGAAGAACCTTCTAAAATCAGAACTTCCAAATATCCTCATGCTCCAAGAGACTAAAATAGAAGGGGATGCCCTTCTTGATCTCAACAAAGTAAAATGGAAAACAAAAGTCGACAAAGAAGTAAGTGCAAGGGGTACATGTGGTGGGCTTGCCACCCTCTGGGAGGAAGACAAATTCCAACTTGAGAGCTCCTTCCAAATGCAACATTGGATTTACACTGAACTCAGGCACCTTGCTAGCAAGATTACCTTCGCACTCTTTAACCTTTACGTCCCTGTCCTCTATGCAGAAAAGAAAGAATGCTAGCAAACCCTGTCTGACTTCCTTGAAGCTTAGTCCCCCAAGAATATAATTCTAGCAGGAGGCTTCAATCTCATCTTCGACCCAAAGGAAGAAAGAGGAGGTACCAGAAGCAAGGACGACTTCCTTCCCTTCGTGGAAGATCTTACTCAACAATGGGATTTATTAGACTTTAAGCCAAAAACAGGGCTATATACTTGGTCAAACAACAGAGCTGGGGCAGAGCACATATCAGCCATGTTGGACAGATTTCTACTTCAGAGGACCTTCCTCTCCAAAAAGAAGATCATCTCCACCAAAATTCTGCCAAAGTTGACTTCAAATCATAAACCTATTCTTTTGTTGTTTGAAGAAGAAGAAAAATTGGGGCCCATCCCCTTTAGGTTCAGCCCTCTCTGGTCAAACAGGGAAGGGTTTATGGACACAGTTAAGAAGGCATGGTCCACCCCTGTTCTTGGATCACCCAACTATGTGTGGGAACAAAAGCTAAAGGCCACCAAAACAGCCTTGAAAGAATGGATATAAAATCCCTCTGACTCCCCCACTACGTAGAGAAAGCAAAACATCAAGCATCTGCTCGATTTGCAAATGGACATGGAGCAGCAAGACATTACCTGCTCATAAATTCAAAATGAGCAAGAACTCCAAATCAGCACTCTACGCTCATTCAGAAAGGAGGAATAATCATTGAGACTCAAATCGTGTAACCTCTGGCTTTCATCTGGAGACAAAAACTCAGCCTTCTTCCACAAGCAAATCCGAAGTCGAATTTCTAGAAACAACATTGTTGAAATCACCTCATTGGATGGGGTTGTCCTCAAAGGCACAACTCTGTTAAAAGAGGCTGCAACCTCTCATTTCCAGCAGCTGTAGAAGGAAGAAGGTGCAGATATTGATGAGGAATCTCAAGACTTCCTCACTCACGTTCCAAGACTGATTAATGAGGAGGATAACTCAAGACTCCTGAAGCCCTTCACTCAAAACAAAATCAGCAATGTCATCTGGAAGATGGAACCAAACAAAGCTCCAAGACTCGATGGGTTCTCCATTCATTTCTATAGAATATGTTGGGACATCATCAAGGCCAATCTGTTTCGAATGATCAAAGGCTTCCTCCAAAAAGCCAAAGTGGTAGGAAGCACAAACTCCACTTTCCTAGCGCTAATCCCAAAAGAAGCGAACTTGGTGGCGTTTGACCGTTTTAGGCCAATATCGCTATGCAATGCGTCCTACAAAATCCTCACCAAGTTACTTGCAAATAGAATAAATTTGTTGCTGGAAAAACTCATCTCTCCCAACCAAGGTGGGTTTGTTAAAGGCAGGCATATCCTGGACAATGTGATTTTGGTGCAGGAAATCATTCATTCCAACCAACAATGCTAAGAGCAAGGCATGCTCATTAAGCTGGACATGGCGAACGCCTTTGACTAATTAAGGCATTCTTTCCTCCTCCAAGTTCTTTCTGCTTTTGGTTTTAGTTTTGATTTTATAAAATTGATTAAAGCATGTATAGGAGAGCCTTGGATAGCTCCTTTAGTAAATGGCAGGTCAGCAAATTACTTCAAAGCCTCAAGGGGCATAAGGCAAGACTGTCCACTATCCCCCTTCCTATACATTTTGATGGCAGATTCCTTTAGTCAAAAGCTGATAGTAGAGAAGTTAAATGGGACACTCCCAAGCATCAAGGCAATAAAAGGAACAATACCAATCAACCACGCCTTGTTCGTTGTTGACTCTCTCCTTATGCGAAGTGCCTCCATTAAAATAATAAGGGCTTTCAACGATGTTATCCAAAGCTTCTGTAGAGTTTTCAGAGCTCTGGTCAATAGGAGGAAAATTGTTGTGTATGGCTGGTCGGTAGACCAGCAAACTATTCACCGGATTGCTCAAGTCCTGGGCTTCACAGGTTGCGCCTCTTGGGACAAACTCAAGTACCTAGGTTTGCCTTTAACATTGGGAACCAACAAGGCCCTTCACTGGATGGAAATTATCAGCAAAATCAAGGAAAAAATGACTGCGTGGGGCGGTCAGTGGCTTACCTCAGCCGGGAAGCTTATCCTTGTAAAATATGTTCTCTCCTCCCTTCCAATCTATCGGGCTTTGTTTCTTTTAGCTCCAAAAATGATCATTGAACAACTATCTAACATGATTAGAAAATTCCTGTGGCAAGGAGGAAAGAGAAATTAAAAAAAAACCATATAGTAAGTTGGGACATTGTGAAAAGGCCTCTATCAAAAGGCGGAATTTAGGTAAGAGATCCCGGGTTGGCCAATCTGGCTTTGGGAGGAAAGATTCTCTGTAAAATCTTCTCAAATCAACGACATCTGGTAAGTCGAGTTCTAATTTAAAAATATCTGCATAGGCTCTCTATAAATAATATGGATGAAGGAGCTTCCTACAAAGGAACCACTCTATGGAAGCTATGCAACCAAGGCTGGGAGTTCTTTAAATACTATCTCTACAGAATCCCTAGAAACGGAAAAAGAATAGGGTTGTGGGAAGACAAGATAATGGGCCCTCAACCCCTAAAATTGCATATTTGTGTGACTGGCTTACTCAGAATGGCATCCACAAGTTGGCTAATATTTCCTTTTAGGATTCTAGTGGGAATTGGGGTGACTAGGCTTTCCACCGCCTCCCTAATAGGCTGCTTCCTCAACTTCACCTCTTTCTAACTGCTATCTTAGGTTTGGCTCCAGTGCACCTTCATTCAAGGGACAAGTGGAGTTGGGGTGAGACTGGAGCTTACTCAGCAAATCAAGGCTTTGTAGCTCTCTAAGAACATCATCCACAGATCCACTCCCCTTTGCTTTGGCAACATGTATGGGACCCCTTTGGCCTCCCTAAGATTAACTTCTTCAACTGGATTCTTATGCACAGAAAGGTCCTCACTGGAGATAACTCAGTAAAACATGGAATTATAGGACTCCATAGATGCCCTCTCTATTGTTCGGCTCAGGAAACAATTGAACATATGTTCATTGACTACCCCTTTACTTAAGAAGTATGGTCTCAAGCAATGCTTGGGCTCAATGCTCAAATACCAGTGCAACTCTTAGTGGTTAGTCTATTCGATTCCTGGAAAGAGCACTCCCCTCATGCACTGAAGGGCAAATCAATGTGGGCCAAAATATGGTATGTTATTCCAAAATACATCTACTGGAAAGTGTGGTTAGCTAGGAATGAAGCCATCTTCAATAACATATTACAAACTCCCAACGTAGTGGCTGCAAAAGCCAAAGCATTGTTGTTGGAAACTTACGAGAATCAACCTCGTAAGCAAGACAATGTGCTCCTCCTTGAAGAGATCAGCTAGCTCGATGAGTCCCTAAGGCGTACCAACAATAAAAAGAATCCCTCCTTACCTTGCCCCAACCCAGAGTGGGGGCTTTGAACCTCTAAATTCGATTTCCAAAAGTGGTGGAAAAATCAGGGCAAAGTTACGATATTCTTCGACAAAGCCTCCAAAGGAAATCCGAGGATATCAGGAGCAGGGGGAGTAATCTACTCCCCGGATGGGCATAAAAGAGACAACTTCAGTTGGGGCTTAGGACATAGCACTAATAACCAGGAATAGATTCTAGGACTGCTTAAAGCTTGCCAGCCAGCCTAGGGGAACAAAGGAATAAACCTACAAGTCTTTGGGGATTTGGAAATCCTGATAAAAATCCTCAACACAAGTGATCATCTTAATAACCCAACGCTCAACAAAACTCTTGAGGGACTAAGGAAAGTGTTTCAAAGCTTCACTACCACTTGATTCTACCACATCCTCTGAAGCCTAAACAAGGAAGCCGACACAAGGGCAGACATGGGTTGCCTCTTAGCCCAAGGAGCCCTGTCAAAGAACAATGAAGAACCAGAATGGCACCCAATTCCTTAAAATAGAATTCTGACCTGCGCAATAACAGTCACTGGTGGCAATGACTCCCGGTTCTACAGTTACCATGATTGCCCAAAATCCAGCGCAGGCTCACACTCTGTGGCATCTACAATATAACATTGGCATCATATTAATATATAACTCGTTTTTGTATCTCAGATCATATATTATAGAGATCACATCATTCCAATGACTCGCTATGCCCTTGGACTTGTACATTTTTGTAGAGGCTCGGATCTTCTCTTCTATGGCCTGAATTAACATTTAGTTGGCTTTGCTTATATGACTCACCCATATCACAGTGGAATTTATTTTAACTCAAATCACATTATCCTGTAGCTCAGTGGCTTTTGCATTTACTTATGATGGCAGTGCTTAGACTCTTCTCTGCTCCAGCAACAAAGTCAGAATCTTAAATCGTGTTAGGCTCTCTCATTGCCCTCACGCATTCTCATATAAGCAATGAGATAATGAAGCTGCTTAGAAAAATTTTCAAGATCATAGGACACAGAGTGTTGCAGGACTATTAAGGGCACATGCAGGTCTCGCCTTATCCTAACAGAGAAACAGAACTGGAAAATATGTTATATCCCTTTTCTTTTGTAGGCTTCTGCGCACTAACCAATGAATTCTTTGTAACCACGCCAAAGTGTTTAAGTTGGTTCTTCCTTGAATGGCCCATGGATCCTGAGCTCTGTTGAGACTAAGTCGCTTGAAATCAATAGTTGATGCATTATGGAATAGTGGTGTTAGGCTTCGGCCCAGCCTCTTTATATAAATAAAGTTCAACCGTTCTTGTTAAAAAAAAAAACCCAGATTTGGATTTCAGCTGGACATACCATGTGATAGTTACATGGAGACCATGTGGAGGAGAGATGTGGCATGTTGATATGGCATGAACAACATGTTTTGATGATGTGGTGTGACATCATGGTATGATAACATGGAAATGTCGTGTTAAAGTGGAGGCCAAGTTGTCGTCATCATGCTAACGTGGATTTATTTGGATAATAGATTATATGAATATCCAAAAATATAGATTTTATCAAAAGGTATTTTTAAGATTTTCCCAAATCTAGATGTTAATTTTTCATTGTGCATTAGTGCTCAAATCTGAAAATCTAAAAGATTATAAAAATTCGCTGGGTAGGTAAATAAAAATCGTAGATCTAGATATGACCTAGCAAGCCATGGTGTCCAATTCATGGACCTAGTGTACTATGGTGATCACACGTGGATTGTGTGGATGATGACATGGTACAAAGGGACAAATCTTTTAAGGGGCATAACTTGGTGTCTAGAGATCTGATTTTGATGAAATGTATATCGTTGGAAAGCTCTTAACAAGTAGAAGACGATGATGGCCTCATAAAAGAGGTTTGAGATGAGTAAAGGAAGAGGAAATTTGGATGCCCCAGATCCATATAGTAACCTTGGGGGTTGGGCATGTACACCACATAAACTTGTAGAGGCTTAGAGGGGATTGGGTGTGTTATGCTTATATCCATTTCTAAGAGTAAAAATCATCATGAGCTTTCCATCGAGGTATTGCAATAAGAAATATGAGTTTGCATTTGAAAGTTATAGGCATGGGAGGGTGGCATTCCAACTTAATTTTTGAAGGCCCAACTTTCCTTTACAACCTCAACACCTAGGTTAAGAGATTTTGCTTAGGCTTTTGTGTTCTAGAGTTCTACTTCATATTGTAACAAAAGGGGTTTTCCTACTTCTTGTTAAGCACATTTTGCAAATGAGCTCAATCATCACATCTATTGTCAAATATAAGTTACACGTAATGACCACAATTTGTTCATTGATTTAAACAATGTTTAAACATGGTGGTATTTTAGATTGATGTTGAAAAATGCAGCAAGAAATTATCAATTTGATTTTTCCTTGATTAAATTGAGAAAAATTGAATTTCCACATCAGCAGACAACTTGGATGCAGTGAAATTGTGTGACATGGCTTATGTCACCCAGTTTATCTAGTAAATTCGAGTTGGAGGAGTTAGACTTCAGTTAAGCATGGGTGATTGCTAATTTGTAGCAATCAAGGTCAGTTATCTTGGGTTGTTTTCAATTAAACTAGTTCCAACTTTTGGAGGAACTAGTGGAAGGTTAGTTGTGCAGTGGGACTTCAGTGAAACTCAGTGATCATCCAGTTAACTAATACATCAACCCAAAATAGCTAGTGCATGCAGAGAATTCGAGTTCCCTAGGCTTAATGGAGATTCTAAGGCAGTGTAACATTAGTTGTAGACTAGTCTTAAGTGTACAGGTGTTACATGCAGTCAAATGATCAACCTTGGGAATTGCGCAATCCATTTTGGAGAAATTCCTAAATAATAGGGGCCTAATTTATCAAGAATTACCAAAGGAAATAGAGGCTCAAGCAGAGGCAGAAATTGACTAATTGCCAAAGGAAATAGAGGTTCAAGCAGAGGTAGAAATTGACTAAGTCTACGTTAGAGCTTCTTAATGAGCAGAGGGATATGTTATGCACTTGCAGGCTGTGCTCAGTTGAGCAAAACAATTGTAATACATCTATATTCATAAAATTAATGCAATCAAGCATTAGGGTTTTTAGCATATTGCTTTCCTTAAGAAAAATACTATTTGCGTGTGTGTAATTTCTTATTGCATGTCTGAGATTTTTGTTCTAAATTGTGAATTAATGTCGGCAAAGCAGTAGAGTAGGTTTGTGTCTTATGATTTTGATTAAAACTTCATGAGCAGTTACAAATCTACATCGTAATTTCGACATGGTATCAAAGCAATATTCACATTAGAGCAAGAATTTTGAAGTTGTTTCTTAGGAGGTTCGAATTTGGAGTTTAGTGCAGCAGGATCTCTTTAGAGTTGAGAAGATGGCCTTCAATGGACTAAGGCTAGAGTATGCCTTGGAAGGAACCTCTAATTTTGTTACATGGAAGGATCACATGGAGGTGGTATTGGATGACAATGGATTGCTAGAATACATCAAGATAGATGTTGCAAAACCACCAAAATCTGATACCCATAACCTTGCTCAGTGGAGGAAAGATGTAGCCAAGGAAAGCAGAATAATCTTGGAGGGAGTACGAGAACACATTCTCTCAAATATCCATGGAAAAGAAACTTCGTTTGCAATGTGGAAAGCATTGATAGAATTGTTCGAGAATAATAGTGACCACATGAAGTTGGCGCTCAAGCATAAACTTCGAAATATCAAGATGCAAAAGAATGACACTATTCCACAGTATCTAAGCAAGTTCACACAATGTCGTCATGAACTAGGCGGGGTCAGTGTCAATTTCCTTGAAGAAGACTTGATAAGCCTATCCCTTTTGGGCCTTCCCAAAATCTAGCATAGATATCAAGATTCAGTGAATGAGAGGGAGAAACTACCAAATTGGGAGCACTTAAGGTTTGATTTGGTACATGAGGAAATAAGGTGGAATACCAGAGATGGGACTTCATCCAAGGACAAGGATGAAGAAAACTTTGCATTGGCTCGAAAGGTAAAGAAGGAAAAAAGGGAAGAAATCTTAATCCAAACCAGAGTCCAGCCAAGAGGGCATGAAGAAAGATTTGTCCAAAATTAGATGCGTCCATTGTCATGAATTCTGGCACTGCACCACGAAGTGTCCACACAAAAAGGCAAGCAAGAAGACGTCAGAAGGAGCAGTAGGGGAAGCTTTGGCTTCATAGTTCGAGCTTGACTTTACCATCACTACATGCATGGCCAACATAGTGATGGAGAGTGTGTGGTACTTGGACTTAGGTGCATCGTTCCACATGACAAGGCATACAGATTTTGTCAATGACCTGAAGGAAAAAGACTTGTAGATGCACATCGATATGGGGGTTGACAAAAGGTATAACACGACTAAGATTTGTATAGTCACCTTTTAGAGGGAGTCAGGCTCCCCCCTCGGGCTCAAGGATGTCATGTTTGTTTTGGACCTAAAAAATTATCATCTTTGTTGTAGTTTTGGAAGACCGTGGTTATGATGTGATCTTCAGCAAAGGAAAGGAATTCATGAGACACATAGCCACAGGACAGGTGAAGTGGATTGGGGTTCATGTGAAGAACCTATATAAGCTAGATGTGGAAGATTGTGTTGCATTGAGCACAAAGGCAGAGAAGGTGCATAACCGCAATGTCGGTGAACTTTGGCACATAATACTTGGCCATTTGCATCATGGTGCCCTAAAGATTATGCAATAAATAACCATAGGCCTCCCCAAAGGAGCACTTGAGCAACAAGATGTATGTAAAGGATGTTCTTTGGGGAAGTACACAAATTCTACATTCCATGATCAGGGTAGCAAAGCACATGCAATCCTAGGCTTGGTGGAGATTCCAAGGAAATTTAACATTATTTGTAGACTAGTCTTGAGTGTACAGGTGTTGCATGCAATCAGACGGTCAACCTTGGGAATTGTACAATCCATTTTGGAGAAATTCCTAAATAATAGGGGCCTAATTTCTCAAGAATTGCGCAAGGAAATAGGGGCTCAAGTAGAGGCATAAATTGATTAAGTTTGGGTTAGAGCTTCTCAGCAAGCAGAGAGATAGGTTATGCATTTGCAAGTTGTGCTCAGTTGAGCAAATCAATTGTAATACATCTCTATTCATCAGATTAATGCAAGTAGGCATTAGGCTTTTTAGCAGATTGCTTTCCCTAGGAAAAATACTATTTGCATGTGTGATTTCTTATTGCACGTCTGAGATTTTTGTTCTAAATTGTGAATTAATGTCCACAGAGCAATAGAGTAGGTTTGTATCTTGTGATTTTGATTAAAACTTCATGAGCAGTTGCAAATCTACATCGTAATTTCTACAATTGATTCAACCACTAGTTTCAAGGGTTTGACAAAACTAGATGAACTTATAAAACATATGAATTCTTTTGATGATGTGGTGTTTATGGACATGTGATGAATGATGTAAGGTCACAACTATCTAAAGATATATGTGTGTTATCACTATGCATGATACTTTTATAGATTACCCATGGGCATGTGACATTATACTGAAGATAGATGTAACACCCTCCTCCCACATTTACCCAAGTTAACTGGTTCGTTGGGGTAAACCTGCAAGGAGAGGCTACTACAATTTGATTCAACTCCCCATGTACAGTTAAGGAAGTGAAACCAACCCAACACCACCAATATGACCTTCTACACATATCACATAACCTACATGAGCCAACCAACTATTCTAGGTGATCAACCCCTAAGACAACTTGACACTTCACTACCCTAGAGCCTCAGTCGCTCTTGTGACATGAGTATGCGTGCAACTAGGGCCCTCTAGTCGCTCTCATAGCATGGGCATGTAAGCAACTGGGGTCCCTTTCACCTAGTTCTGAGCCTGCGACCCCATATTTTGTACTACCTTTTAAGGGCTAGGACTCAGGCCACTGCCCATAACTCCATGAAACCTTCAGGAATGAAAAGTAACATCGAGACATTGATACAAATGCAAATATTTGAACAAAGACTTGAATGGACTCCTACTAGACATGATAGGGATTTCGTATAACATGTCACGAATATGAAATCTACAGGTCATAACAACAAATCTGAGCATAGGGGTCTCATACTTATCTGGGAATCGCTAAGAAGCATTGATGCCTTATCACATTAGTTGCATTATCATCTATTAGGTCATATATTCATTGTTCATTCATTTACAAATCAAAACATGCTGAGCCATATATCATCATTATAATAAACCATACTCATAACCAACATATAAACAACATAAATAATAAGGATACATCAACCATAAATGCCACATATGAACAGGTGCATTTGCTCATAAAATACCAAGGAAAGGAACTCTTATTAATGAATGCAAAATCCAACCGGGTATGGGACTTCCACGAACCACCCAACCATAGATTGGATGAACAAAATATTTCTTTCAGCGAATCACTCTCGTGCCATATTCCAAACACGAATGTGGGGCTCATAACCAAAACTCAACCAGGGCTTTATGAGGCTACACCACCTCACCCTCATCAATAGAACCAAGCTTTACCGCAATCCTAACTGGATCACTAGGCCAAAACAATAAACATGCAATACCAAGCTTTTCCGTAATCCCCACTAGATCACTAGACCATAAGCAAGCATGGAAGCCACCAGATTTCTCCACCTACACCATGAGGAATTTGTCTATCTCCTAGTCTCTAGGATTTACGGCAGTCCACAGTTTGATTCAGGGATCACTAGGCCATAACTAAGACACCAGTTTCTAGGCTTGATCACAATCCACACCGGATCATTACGCCCTAACTAAGACTCCACTCTCTAGGCTTTACCATATCCCATCTCAGGATTCCTAGGCTTGATGGAGAGCACCCACATCTAGGATTTACTGTATATCATGCCATTCACCAGTTGAGGATTCCTAGGCCCACTGAGGAAAAACAAAATCCAACTTTACCGCAACCCATAGTCTTGTTCAGGGGTTACTAGGCCATGTGTTCTTTCTTTCAGAGATCCGCCTCACTCAGTTTCAAATCCATCCAGTAATATAGATCAACCAAAGCATGAGAACCCATCACACCATGGTTATTCAGAAATGGAAAGGCAAGGCCGAGGAACACTGTCACACTTGGGAAAACCCATGCCCATGACAAAAAGAGAACCAAGAACACACATTCATAACCATGCATGCCAAAATTAGTCAGGAAATCACACATGCAAATCGATACCTACAAATAATCCCATTGTAACTACTTGATCTTAATCTTCCTTGCTATCCTTGCTTTCCTTTGTCTTCTTTCCTTTTCTTGATCTAATGTTGAAGTGCTCCAAGAAAACTCTAAGTGTCCAAAAGTGAGAGAGAGAGAGAATAGAGTGAGAGCTCAAAACTAAACTGACAAAAAAGGTACCAATTGATCTTCATAAGCCTTTTTATTAATGAGGCATCTATTTTATTCAAGTTTCCATTATTTTCCTTCATTTTCCTCCTCACATGCAAACTGTGACCTTTCACCTTCCTTTTCTCCCAATTTCCATTATTTTCATAAATAAATTGTCAAAAAATGCCATTTTCCCTTTCCAAAGCCTTTGCAAATTTCCTTAGCCATAATAAACCAAATGAACACCCACACTAGGATGTGTTGCCCAACATTCAGCTTAGAATAAGTGTCCCATAACATGGTTATTATTTTTCCCTTATTAACTTTATTTACATGGAATTTTCATCCGGGACATTACAAAATCCTCCCCCTCAGAGGAACACCTTCCTCGATGTTTAATGACGCCTATAACCAACAAGATTGTTGTAAACAAAACATACTTCTCATGGAGCTTTATAACTTAGCTCAATGCAATATTTAAAATGTTCAATCTGCTGAAAAGCAAACCGACATAACAATGTGACAACCATAATGACATGGCACCCATACCGCTTATTGGAGATTTATAACACATCTCATGTTGGTATTTACTTCCATATACATATGTACATAAACCAAAACATATACCAAAAACATTCGCTCAACCAACGAATAAGGAAGGATACATTAGCCCGCATCTGATCTACCATATCCCATGTAGCTTCATCGGGCCCAAAGTGCTTCTGTTGCACTTTAACCTGCATTATTGCTCAATTCTGGAGCATGAGAATTTTTCTCTACAATATACACTGAGGTTATGGCTGGAATTATCCATCTTGCTACACCTGCAATATAAACTAGTCAATCACATGATCAATACATTTAACATATTTCTTAAGAAATGAAACATGAAAAACATCATGGAATTTCATTGTTGGAGACACTGCAAGTCGATAGGCTGCTCGTCCAATCCTTTCAAGAATTTTGAAAGGTCCTAAACGGAGGTGCGAACTTGACACATGATCCAATCCGCAAGGAGCTCTTATTGGACTTGATACACAATTATACTTGTTCCCCAACGTGAAATTCCTTAAACAACCTATTTCGGCCTGCATAATTTTTATGTCTATCTTGTGCTGCCTTCAGATTCTTCTTGATTACCTGCATTTCCTGTTCCATTTCCGCCAACATGCTTGGTCCAATCAACACCCTGTTAACTGGATCACTCCAACTGATGGGAGTATTACAACTTTGTTGAATAAAGTTGTCATTGGTGTTAATACGATGATGTCAAGCAATGATGACTACAAGAAACCTTGTCCTTATCTTGAAACCCTAACTATTGAAGAAGCCCTAATGAAGCCTTAATTATTAATGGCTACTGGTTTCTATAAATCCTAAGCATTAATCCTAAAATTTTAATTCCTAAACACCTACGCAAGCATCATATACCTATGCACTTTACCATTACCATATTTATGAAATGACTTTTCTTAATTCCTAAACACCTACAACATTTACATATGCACTTTGCCATTACCATATACATTAAATGACTTTGTTTAATGACAGACAAACATGGCATACATGTTCCCTATGACCATACATGGCACATAATGTATAATTGTTGCATGTACATGGAAAATGGGATATAATGGCAAACAAGGTATTTTGCATGGCAGACAAGTCTTTAGCATGATCTTTTTTTGTTTTTTTCCCATCTTTCACATGGCAGACATATAACGCATATACATCACATGGTAGACCAATAAAAAAATTGTTAAATAAAATATCCCCTTAATCATCCTCATGTCAGGCACTAAAGATATGATTGTCCAGTAATAAACTTAGAAGGTCTACTCCTCCATAAACAATGATGTTTTACCCTGTAAAACGATAAAATTATTTTCAATATCCATTTGATTAGTCGACCTTATATTCATGTCAACTCCAACATGTTGGATGCTATGAAGAGACGTGTCTTTTCAATTTAGATTAAAATCACTATAAATATAAACATGTGCTCATCATTTTGGCAAGGAACTTCGGTCAAGTTGAGTGAGAAAAACTCGAGTCTGTAGAGAAAAAAAGAAAGAGAAGCAGGTCTAAAAAGTAGAACGACGAAGATATCAAAGACGAACTAACACAAGAAATATATGTGAAGAACATTTGTTTTTTCTTGGTATATTTTGGATTATTAAACACGGACATGGAGAACAAAAGCTCAGACCAAGCTTAGAATTTTCTATAGAGCTCGGACTTAGGAGTGAAGCATTACCTTGGGCTAGACAAGGACCAGACCTTGGATTAAGCATAATACTCATTGCGTACCACTCACAGAAGCAAGAATAAGACCTTGGACTAGGCAAAATATTGAAGAAATTATCTTATAAGCCATGACAGAGCTCTGACTTATCATAAAAGGGAAGAATAGACTTTTGGCTAGCTCCTGATTTGGAAAACAAAGATCGGATCCATGACCAACAACAGACTTTGACTAAAGAATTATTGAATGTGAAGAAAGAAGTATTGTAGCAGTATTTGAAATAAAAACCACATTTGTTGCAGAGCTTGGAAGAGTAGTCTATGAACTAATTATTGAAGGCATTCACCTCTCACTTGAATAAGAAAAACATATTTGTGCATATGTATGTGTGGCTTATATACTCATATTTTGTGCAATCCTATCTGTGTCTTTTTGTAATTTTAACCTTTTTATGGACTTCTTGGGAGTTGCCTTATGATACTGTTGAAGCAGGATTGAGGAGATAGTGAAGCAGATATTGAAGCAATTAATTTGGAGTATTATTAAGCATCGTTGAAGACACTTTGTGAAGATATCCTTAAGCATACCTTGGAGAGTACTTTGGAGCAGACATTTGAAGACAGTTTGGGCTTTGCTTGACACATCACCAAAGCATTATTCAAGGATCTTTGAAGTCTTGGTAAAGCAACTCGTTGAAGGACATTGTATGCAGACCTATTGAAGCCCCTTGGAGACATTAATTCGAAACCATGATGCATTGTTGAAGTCATCATGAGGTGGCCTTAGAGAATTTGTTTGGGTGAAATGAAGAGTTGTGGTGACAGATTCTAAAAAGATAAAGTTGTCATTGATGAAGTGATTTGGAGATTAAGTGAAGGCATTGTTGAAGGTGAATATTTTGTCAAGGCTCGTTGCAGAAGATATTGGGAGCCGTGAAGAACCATTAAACTTATCTTGACAAATTGAAGCAGTGGGTTGGAGCCCTAGAGGATAGAAGTCCTCAAGAAGACAAGTTGGAGCCTGTACCAGAGATAGGGTTGGAGCCTCGTGAAGTCCAAGTTGGTGCTTGGAAAAATATAGGTTTGATCCTGGTCGATTGGAGATTGGTGTCTTCATTTAGGGCTGGAGACCTAATTATTATTGTACTTGATTTATTGTAAAGAAGGGGATTTGAGTCCTCGTCATTTCTAAGTAATAAAATTATTATTTTATCATTGTTTAGTTTGTGTTCTAATTATAAGTGATCTTAACTGGTAAAATAACAATTGAAGAGAAATATTGATTCACCCCCCCAGTATTTCCAACCTATTGGTTGTACCTTCATAGGACCAAGTTAGATTGTTATGAGAAGGCTATTGAGTGCTTGGATGATGATGGAGAAAACAAATATTGCAGGTGTAGCACCCTCCTCCCATGTCCACCCAAGTAACCATGCCAACCGAGGTAAACATGAGACGAGAGGCTATTATGACCTCCTATGTGACCTTAAGGAAGTGGAATCGACAGAAACATCACACATAGTCATCCAACATCATCACCAAAACCCTCAAGAGACAAGTCAGCCACTCAGATAGCCTATCCCCGTGTCCCACTATTATTCTGGATCTCTTAGGCCATAGTCGCTCTCATGCTATGGGCAAGCGCGCAACCAACAACCTAAAGTCGCTCCCACAGGCTTGCCTGCCAGCGACCAGAGACCAAAATTGTCAGTTTTGTGCCAACGACCCCAGGATTTAAGCCACTTTTTTAGGCCCAGAGCCCAGGCCACTGCCTAGAATGGAGTGATAGCTTGAAATCAGTAAAAGTACAGGGAAATAATGATGCAAAAGAAATAAGATGAACAAGTCCATAACTAGACCCCTACTAGCCATGACAGGCATTTCGTCGAACAAGTTGATCCAGATTTAAATAGGAATGCAACAATTTACAGATATAACCATAAATACAAAGATGCAACAGAAATAATACTTCATTTCATTAATGTAAAATACTGAAATATGCTTACAAACAGAAATGGATATAAACCAGCTAGGCCAATGGTAACTTATCTCTGAGAAGAGATGTGGTGGCCACATGCCTCTAAACTATGTTACAATGAGGATCGAAGGCTTATTTATTGTTGAGAAACAATGGAAAACCCTAAACATCCAAAAACCTAACCCTAGGAGATGAAACGCCAAACTGTGGGCCCTGTTTCAGTAAATTGGTACATCAACTTCCTGGGGTTGTAACTTTGCCATACGATCTCTGTTTGACTTGAACAATACATTGTTAGAAGGATTTACCCGAGGACTACAACTTTTGGGTTTGAAACTTCAATCAACGACCAATGTTGCTCCCGGTTTTCACAAAAAACGTCGTTTAGGGCCGAAAAATGACTCCTAAAGTTCAGGACTCGAAAACTGCTAAAAATAGTAAATTGTGCTACATTTAAGGAAATTGAAAAACTGAAAGAGACAGTTGTGGGGGTCCAAGTGGGATAGGCCACCAACATCTGCCTGGATCATTCCTCCCCCCTTAGGAAGTAATGGCCCCCATTACATTGAGTTCCCCCATGAGATGAGGAAACTTCTGCTGAACTTGGTCCCTGGTGAGCTGTTCTGCAACCTCTGATGTGTCTAGTAGCGGTAGGAAGCATGGTCGAGGGTGGTCCACATTGAACATTCGGTGTAAGCGAAGGAATGGGGGAATGCTGTGCTACAAAGCATTATTTCTCATAGCCTTGGTAATGGTGTAAGGACCATATCGAAGTGGTATGAACTTCTGAAGGGCTCTTGTAAGGCGTTCTTTCTGCAGATACAACCCGACTTTGTCACCCACCTGAAACTTGTGTGGCACTCGATGTTGATCATGTCGCTGCTTGTACTTGGCATTTTCCGCGATGGAGTGGTGATAGATCGGCCTGTTGGGTAGAGTTGCTCCGGAAGTCAGATCAAATGAATGCTTGACCTGACAGTGTAACGGTACCCCTGTGGGTGAGGAGAAGATGTCCCTGCCTTCTTTCATGACCATATCCACTTGCTTTTTCTGCGTGGAGGAACCCTTCCCTAGGGCCATGGATGTGGCTACAATCTTCCCTTTCTTTGAGGGCGAACCAGACAGAATATAAATTTCCTAGTCTGGGAGATGATCTTACTGCGTTTCTTAATCAAAGAAGTGGTGGTAGGTGGGGCTACCTCTGGTATCCTATATAATGTATCACACAAAGAAATAATAACAGCACAAGGCTTGATTCATACACATCATATCGCCTCCACAAGTATGGTTGACCTAATAATACATCACAAACATCAAGCAGTGCAACATCACACAATACCTCATCTGTGAAGGGCTTGATGTTGTAGGGAAGGCGGCACTGCTGGCAGACTCAGAGATCTCGTCCTTAGTGAAGCCACCTGATGTTGTATAGTTGTGGGTTTGGTATGGTTGGTAGTTCCAGCCGCATCATGACCTCTACTGAAATGAGGTTCTTTTGGCTCCCACTGTCAACAATGAACTACAACGGCGAACCCTTCACCCACATCTGTGAGTGGAAAAGATGCTCCCCCTCCTTTGGATCTTTGGGCTCATTCTTCTGGATCATAGCGGTGGCAATAATGGCACTGGGCTCCGCATCAATGATCTACTTCCCTTTGTCATTCCTCTTGTTGGGTTCTGACTCAGGGTCGGAACATGCATCTGATTCTTGAGCCTTCAACTCAGTCACCATCGACTGCTTGGTTCGACACTCACTTGTGTTGTGAGTGGGGCTCTTGTGGAACTCACACCACTTTCCTGTGTCCTTCTTTGACTTCTTGGTGTTGTTCTTTTCTTGTGACTTCGACAAGTTGTCTTGGGTAACCCCACCTTGGCTTTGTCCTTTGTTCTTTGAATTCACAGATCCAAAGTCTCGCTTTTATGTTTAAACTTATGCTCGATCTTGACAACATATTGGTATGTCGTGCTGAGCGAGGAGATGTCCAGGAACACCATCACGTGTTAGATGTATCTATGTAGGCAGCTACGGTACTTGAGTACCAAATGTTTCTCAGAATCCTTGATGCCCAACTTCGTGCGCAGGGTATGAAAAACATTGGTAAACTCCGACACATCTTATTCCCTTCCCTGCTGCAACGTGGTCCACTTTATGTATTTGTCGTCGTAACCGCTGATAGGGTAGTACTGCTCCTTGATGGCATCCCAAAATTAATTCCAAGTGGGAGCGACTGAAAATAGTGAGTTCGTACATTCATCCTTCTGCTCGCAATAGGTTCCCCACTAGTCCTTGACGTGGGAGCCTGCTTTGAGAAGAGCGAAAGTAATCATTTTCCTATTGGAAAAATCATGAACAAAAAACTGCCCTTTTAGCAGATTTAACCATTTATCTACGACATCTGGATCTATCTGACCCTCAAATAGGGGGATTTCAAAGTTAACTTGTACTTTAAATGGTGTGGCGTTTCCAGAGTAGCTACTGGAAGTAGCTGCGTTGCCCTTGGGTAGCCGATGAAGGATCTGGGCAAAGTTGTCCATCATCGCGTTCCTTTGTTGCTCGAGGGCTTCTTTGAGCAAGATTTTTGTAGGATCTCCTGCCCCCTCGTCTTTCTTTCATCCGCCATGGGAGGTTGTCGAGATTTGTGAGGTTGGTCTTGAAAAGGTTCGACCAATTCAAGCCCTAACTCCTTATATCCCGACCTTGTTGGGGACATGCAAATAAAAAGAGAGAAAGAGGAGACCGCTCTGATACCATTGATCAGGATTTAAACAAGAACGCAAAAAATTACAGATATAACCATAAATATAGAGATGCGGAAGAAATAATTATTCATTTCATTAATGTAAAATATTGAAATATGCTTACAAACAAAAACAGAAATAAACCAGCTAGGGCGATGGTAGCTTATCTTTGAGAAGAGATGTGGTGGCTACATGCCTCTGAACTGTGTTACAATGAGGCTCGAAGGCCTATTTATTGTTGAGAAACAATGGAAAACCCTAAACATCCAAAAACCTAACCCTTGGAGATGAAACACCAAACTGTGGGCCCCGTTTGGGTAAATTGGTACATCAATTTCCCAGGGTCGTAACTTTGGCATACAATCTCTGTTTGACACGCACAATGCCTCGTTAGAAAGATCTATCCAAGAATTACAACTTTTAAGAGAGCAACATTAATTTGTGACCCATGTTGCTCTCGGTTTTCCCAAAAAACATTGTTTATGGCCTCAAAACGGCTCCGGAAGTTTAGGACCTGAAACACTGCTAAAATTAGTAAATTGTGCTACAATTAAGGAAACTGAAAAACTAAAAGAGACAGTTGTGGGGGTCCAAGTGGGATAGACAAGTGGCCACCAAAATCCACCTGGATCATTCCTCCCCCCTTAGGAAGCAATGGTCCCCATTGCATTGAGTTCCCCCATGAGATGAGGAAACTTGTGCTGAACTTGGTCCTTGGTGAGTTGTTCTGCAACCTTTGATGTGTCTAGTAGTGGTGGGAAGTGTTATCACTCAGATTTTCCTAGAAGTTGTAAGAAGAGGAAAGGGGTCCGAGGTAAGCACAAACCAACTTTTAGGTACAAAATCTAGCCAATCTATACCTAGAAAGGGCTCTCTCTTTAAGGTTTAGCTTTGTTTTGATATATATTAGGTTAGTTATGAAAGCTTGGGGTTCTAATTGTGTTTGGTGGTGAAATTCAATAGCAGAGGGGTAGAACTGAATAGTTTAGGCCATTGAGCTAATGGAATCAAGAGAAATGACTCAACTGGATTTGGTTTCTCAGCAAAGATGGCTTCACAAGGCAAGATAGCTAAAACATGCATCAAATGACAACTTGATAGGATGGAATGGAATTAAAAGAGATGAAGGGAAATTAAGAATCTTTCAACATGATTTAAGAGAAGAGAACTTGAATGATCACCAGTAAAGAGCAACTAAGAATTCTTTAATAAATGATCAAAATGAATAAACTAGGCAACATGAGTAATTAAGAATTCACTATTTATGCTAGTTCAGAAGAAAACATCAAGAATATAAATGATTGAAAACAGATTGCACTGAAGCACTTTTTGAATTAAGCTTTTTCGTTTAAGTATTCAGATATGAAACATAATTGAAATATTTAAACAAGAGAACAATAACACATGAGTTATAAATACTTATTTGTCCGATGTATTGCACATGAATCCTGTGAAAAGTCCTTTGTGTTAATTCTTCATCCAGCCAGCCATGTTAGATTTGTCCAACAGCACTTTATTCCAAAATAATCAGTTTTATAGCAATGTCTAAGAATCCACCCTCAATACTCCGAATGGGGGTGTATTTATACAAAAAACTTTACAATGAAATATCTCATAACAAAGTGAGATATAATCTGAGATGACTAATCACATTTTACAAGAAAATAGGGGCCAGATGACTTCGTAGATGACAGATGAGGCAACCAAATGGTTTGTTGTCCCTATTCTTGACAGTGTGTTGGAGTTAGGACCTATGATTTGGCCTCTTGCCATCCTTGGTGTAATTTTGTGTTGGCTGCTCTGTTGTTATCTTCCTACTGATACACTTTACCTGCATCCGATACTCTTTATCTGTTTGATCTCTGTTCATCCTCTTTACCCTCATTGACTGTAGTAAAAACCAAAATTTACCTTTTACCAAAGATAAATTACAAAATTTCTAACATTTCTTCCCACCATTTTGACTGTGGTATTCTGGTTTTCTGAAGCTTTCAGAGGTTTTCATTTGTTTCAGTGTACCTGAAGAATGTAGGTTGAATTGGGAACAAGTGCTTTAGTTAATGCTCGACATAGAATAGGTTCTCTAGGCTGTTATAGAGAACTCTGCCTATAGAAAGTGCTTTTATTCCTGATGCACTTATTGATGAACTTGCTTGATTGCCTGCATATTGATTCAATTTATCCACATAGTCTTTATGCCTCATTAATTTGTCATTAATCACTAAAGGACTAGGTAGCCCTTTACTCTGCAAAATGGCCAATTTCTCTATAAAAGCATTAACCTCTGCCTGCATGTCATGGCATCTTCTTTCTAAATTTTGCATCAAAGTTCTTTTAGTTAATACCCTTTTGATTTCTAAAATGGTCTATGTTCTGTCTTTAATCCCAAGTTCTTCAAGCTGGTACTTATTCTTAATATTCAAAAAATTTATGAGCCTGTTAGCTTCCTCGAGCATTCTTCCTAATTCTGCTCTTGTCCTTTGGATTTCTTCTTGGGCTGCCTTTATTAGATCAATTTTCTCAAAAATTATTTGGATGAATGGCCAAACATCATTTATTGATTGAGTGATGTTGGTCCAAAGAATTATCCTAATTTCTGCCAGAGGCTTGTCAAAAGTAAGATCCTTTTCTAATGATTTCACTTTGTTTTCCAATCCCTTAATCTCTCTTGTTTTTTCTGAAACAGTTATTTTTGAGTGATCATATCTCTGCTCTAAGTTGGCATACTGTTCTTTTACCTTTTTTAGCTCTGAAACTTGTAGTTTCATGTCCTCCATTGATTTTGTTAGTTCCTTTGTGCTCAAATTGGAAGTGCTGCCCTGTGTTGTTCCTACTGTTGCTGTTGTTGTACCTGTGACCACCTTTGTTGTGGCTACTGGGATGTTTGGTGCTAGTGTTGTCTCAAGTGTAGAAGGGACTACTGTTGAGACTACTGGTACCACATTGGGAGGCTGAGAGGTCGACTCTCCCTACTTGTCTTTCAATGATTTTTCTAGTTTTTGCTCAGTTTCATCCAGTCGTTCATTAAGTTTTAAGAGTAAATCCATCAGCTCTTCTTCAAATTTTTGCTTTATGATCTGAGTAGTCTGTGGATGCCTTGAAAGAGGCAGCTTTAGCTGCTTCCTCAAGGCAGCAATATCTTCATCTTTCTTTTTGATTAAGGCTTCTGTAGCCTTCACATCTTTGGGATCATGTCCCAATCCAATTATTATTCCTTCTAAAGATTTTATTCTATTATCTTTAGCCTCGGAGGAGGCTTTCTCTAATTGTAGTTGGGCAGTTGTGTTATCCAAAGAATTTTGCAACCTATGGGACATCATTGCCTTACCAGTCAAGGTTGAATAAATCATTTCTCTAGTTTGTTTATGCAATTCAATCTGATCCATAGGATGAATATCCTTTGCCATGACTTCCAAATTTGTTCTGAGATAATCTACTGCTGATTGAGGTTGTTGCACATTAGGCTTGAAGTAGCTCATTATCATTTTTCCCTCTTTAATGTCATAGGCTGACATTAATCTCTGTTTATTTGTGAGAGCCATTTTCAAATATTGATTGTAAAGTTGAAGCCTCAATGGATCATATTTGGCTTTTATTTATGTAAATGTTTTCTTGATATCTGAGGCATCTTTACCTGATGGCCTAAAATATGATACCTCTGCACTTTGCTGTTTTTCTAGCTCTTGTCTCTGTGAGCTAGTGGATGTTCATCCCAATGGAAAAGTTCGCTGGCTATCTACTCCTTTCCTCTGAGTATCAATAGTCTCTTCAAAAAATTCCTCCTCTGAAAGAGGATTTAACCTTCGCCTTTTTATACCTGGTTGCTCTGAGGGTCCACTGGCAGGGGTAGCTACTTCTCTTTCTATCTTTTTATTCCTTTCCTCATTCAGAGGAGTCTGCAAGATCAGAGGTTCTCCCACATTGCTTTGAGTTGGAGGAGTTGGCATTTGGGCCTGTTCTTTGGAAGTTTAAGGCTGCTTAGACATTATAGACTGTTCTGTCACTTGAATGATGGTTCTTAATTCTTTGCCTTTAGATGACCCTGTGGTTGGTGTGCTGGTTTCCTGTGAAGGTTGCTGAGAGGTTCCAGTAGTGGATGCACCAATTCCTGATCTTTGTACCTGCTCAAAAGAATCCAGGTCAAGTGTTTTCTCAAGATCTCTCATAACATTCTCAATATTGACCTGTTCACTATCATTTTCTATTAGGGTCCCTTCCCTCCATTCATCCATATTTGCAAATTGTTCAATCTCTGGAATTCTATGGTGAATGTATGGTGACAATCTGTTCTTCATTCTTCTATCACATATAAAGCTGTTAGGGTCATATGGTATCCACCCAAAACCCTTTTGTAATTTAAGGTGATCTTCTAAAATTATTTCTGCTTCTCTCCATGCTTCCCTAGTGTTGCAGACAAAAGGGCCTAACTGATTCTTGATTCTAAGCAGAGCTTTCTTCTTGGCATTATAAAAATGAATCAAGTCTGAATTTGTTATTCCCCTGAAGCATTCTAATGCAAACAGTCTCATTGGAACATACTTTGACAGCTTAAAAGGGCAGAGCTCACACCCATAAATCCTAATTTTTGTATGATTCCTGTATAGGTACCAATCACCTATTTTGTACTGCTTGGAGAGTTGGAGGATCTTCTTTATATCACCACTGATCCTAGGAAGGGAAAATCCTGTCAATAAGGTGGTTGCTGAATGCACAAATAGATCAATGAACTCATTGCAGGTGTAAGGGGTTTCAAGGGATTTATGGAAAATGGGACTCCAAAAGATAACAGACCTTAGATTTTCTTTGGTGTCAAGTTTCTTGACAGGGAAAGGGAAGTTCTCTAACTGATAATACAACAAAAGATGATAGATGAAAGTGGTGTATTTGAAGACTCCTTCATTGTCCAGTCTTAGGAATTGGTCATGAATTTTATTGGCAATATAGGAGGCATAGTCATAATTAACAACAGGGGGTTGTCCAAGAGTAAAAGTTGACAATAACACTAGGGTTACCTTATCAACGTATTCACTAGTGTTAAATCCCATAACTAAAGATATCATATCCACTATAAGTCTTCCCATATTTGTGAAGAAGGTCTTTTGGGATGATGTTTTTCTAACATGAAGGTCTGACAGAGGTGAATTAGTTATGATTGTGATAGTTCAGTGGATTTCTCAAGTAAATATCCAATTGAAAGGGGAGTGAGAGCTTGACTAGGGGAAAATTGCAACATTTCATTAATGGATGCAGCTGTTATGGGGAATAGGACTGTTTGACTCTGGGACATAACAGCTTTGCAGTTCGGGTCATAATTGGCACAACATTGATGAATTATATAAGGGAAAACATGAACTGAGGGGAGAAAATACCTGGGAAGGTTGGATTCTCATAGTCCCAAGATGTCTGAGCCATTTAGGTAATTGTCTCTGGCTTGGCAAAAGACCTTAAGGTGATTTTGGTCAGTGGATAGGTCCTTTATTTGGAAGTCTTTATCTACAAGAGGCAGATAGTCTTGGTCCTTATGAGTGGCATTGATTGGTGCGACATTCAAAACAGCGGGGGTTTCCATTTCTGGTTCTTGTGGATTCAGAAAGGAATTTGGGTTTCCGTGAAAAGTGGGCAAAATAGCAAGTGTGGGAACTTATATGGTGAAATAAAGACTGAATTTGTACTGAATTTGGCCTTTTTCTGTGGAATTTACAGTGTAAAACCAAAACTTGTAGGGTTCCGGTGGAAATTGGATAAATACCTGTATTTGGGGAATGAACTGTGCAATGACAGGTGTTGATGGTGGCTAATAGGTTCTAGGCTACGTCGTCTGTGAGTTTCTCAGGAAGGTGGCGGTTAGAAAACTTGGACAGTTGACTTGGATGTCCTTTGCATGGGAACACAGGTTCGCAGTATAAACAATGAAAACGAGATTTTGTTTGTTTTATTAACAAAGTCAAGGTTGGTGGGATTTTTTTGGTTATCGGGCGGATGATGTTCGCGGGGAATGATATGACATTTTTTCATATGTGGAGGGTGGTAAGCGGTATGGTATCGCGCTGTTTTTGGGGTTGGGTGGTATTCGGTTGGGAGCTAGCGATTCCACAGGATTTGCGACGTGTGGTCGGGGCGCTGTGTAAGAAATGCTTGGTGATCATTCGCTATCGCGTAGTCACCAAGTGGTGCGCGATATGGATAATAAGCGTTGGATGAGGGAAGCGCGATCAGACGGCTGACGGGAGGCATGGTATGATGGGGTTTAACAATGGCGGGCCTAACCCAATTAAGAATTATTTAATTGGACCGACGTTATTTGTGAATGGATAGGGAGGTTATTGATTAACCTTGAGGGTTAATTAATCCCTTTTTGGGCAGCGGGGGGATTACGCTGTTAACTAGTTACGGGTTAACTAGTTAATCCTGGTTAACATGTGTTTATGGTTATAATTAACTAAAGGGGTGAGATACATAGAAATTTGGGATTTATATATATATATTTAAATATTACGAGAAAGGGTGAAATTCTATTCGAGAGTTATTTAATATGAGTTAGAAATTAATATGAAAAAATGTAATGAAAAAGCGCTAAGTAAAACATTAGAGTGTACATTTAAACTTAGGCTTAAATGAAAGAAAGGGGTTTTTATGTGATATTGTGTATTTTTCTTAAGTAAAATAGGATTTTACTTAGGAAAATACTTATGAGAGTGAATGAATGATGATTTTAAGTACTCAAGCTTTTTAAATTTTTGGGTCGAGGGTCCGGTCCCTCTAAAAGTCAGAGAAATGCTTTTAGCCCCTCTAATTTAGCAAATGCCTTTGTGCTTAGGGGAAATTAATGAATAATTAGAGAAAATGAGAAGGGGAGTTAATCATTGTGACTTTGCTTTGCTTGAGATATCTTCAATGTAGTGTATGCCTTGGCCTTGCGATGAAAAATGAAAGATTAACACATTTAGAGACATTATTCATCACATATGATTCTGAAACATCAACTACCTACCCTACCTACTTTAACCTAGCATTTTTTCTTCTTTATTAGGGTGCACTTAAACTGGAAAACCCTTTTCAACTTTCATTTTCTTTTACATAATGATATCTATCTAAATCTACACTTATTACATCGAAGGGCTCATATTAAATTGTTGAGCTCTTTTTATTTACTCTATCTATCTACTTATTTGTCAAGATTAAATTGTTTGGTCAGATATTTATTCTCTATTTCTACAACATGAAATTGAAAAATGAATGAGTCAAGTTTAAACAGTTTGACTATTCATGAATTGTGACATAAATGACAAGCTGCACACAATTTGCTTATTACAGAAAATGAAAAAGTAGTGGCATTTAAACTTGCACACTTTCCTGGTCTATTTTTGTTTGGGGTTCATTTTCTTTCATTTTTGACCATCTTTATTCTTTTTACCCTTTGATTTTTCTTTTAGGGTATATCCTCTTTACATTTTTTAGATTTTTCGAAAATATGGAAAACCTTTGCAACAAGAAAATGTATGAACATATTACATAACTCATCAAGTCAATCATGACATATGACACCTATTGGTATAGGGGCCTAACAGTGGATCCACTTGGGGATGGCTTTCTCTGGTGGAAAGTCAAGAACAGTAGATCAGATGGCCTCTGAATGACTTTGACTGTATTCTGCAATCTTCTTTTCCCTGCTGCTTTATTATATGTATGACAATGATACTTCTGAAGCTTAGGGCCTTCTCTTCTGGCTTCAACTCCAAAAGTCACTGTCCAATCAAAATTGTGACATTACAAAGGATATAGTATGTACATGATAATCATCATGAAAAATCCTAATAAGTAGGATCAAAGTAATGTTTTAACATTCGACCATTGACTGGTCCTTCTTTTGCTTCTGTGCCATCCAAATTTTTTAGAAAATATGTGTTGTTTTCTTGTAAGGCATGGACAATATATGGCCCTTTCCATAGGAAGTCAAACTTCCCATGTTTCCCATTGTCTTCTTTTCTTGAATCCCATCTTAGCACTTTGTCTCCAAGGTGAAAGTCTTGTGCCTCAGTTCTTCTGTCAAATATCTTCTTGAGGTTTTCCTGCCATATTTGGGATCTTTGATACACTTCCTCTCTAGTCCGTTGTAAATTGATGGTCTGATTTATCCTCCTTTGGATATCATTAGGTTCCAATTGAACTTTTTGAAGTAATTTCATAACTGGAACTCCTAATGATGAAGGAAATATAACCTCCATACCATACACTAACTCATAAGGACTAGTGCCAATGGATTTTTTGGTTGTCAAACTGTCAGCCCATAGTGCATTTATTAGTTTCTTATGCTAAGTCTTTTTATTTTCTTCCAACGGTTTCTTAATGATATTAATAAGGCTTTTGTTGGAAGATTCAACTAAACCATTTCCTTGTGGGTAATAGGCTGTGGAATGGCCTAGGGTAATGTGGTACTTGTTGCAAAAACTGATCATCTTTCTTGATTTAAAAGCTGCAGCATTATCAATTATGATTTTAGTAGGGCAACCAAATCTAGACAATATGTTGGTTTCTAAGAAACTTATGATTACGGTGTCATTGGCCTGTCTAGAGGGGATAGCTTCTATCCATTTGGTAAAATAATCAATGGCAATGAGAATCCATTTATGCTTGATAGAAGAGGGAGGATGGATTTCTCCAATGAAGTCAAGACCCCATTGTTGAAATGGCTTTTTAGTAGAGATTGGTTTCAGGGGTAAAGGTACTAGTTTTCTCTTGCTCTAAAAAATTTGGCATTTATAGCATGAGGTAACAAATTTCTTTACATCAGCAAACAAGGTTGGCCAGTAGAAACCAACCCTTAAGATTTTATCTGCAGTTGATTTCCAGTAGAGGTGTCCACCACAATTTTCTGCATGAAAACCTTGAAGAGCTTTGTTAGCTTCATATTTTAGCAAACAATTTAATAAGATACCTTCATGATTCTTCCAAAAAAGAGCATTATCCAAAATACAAAATTTTAAAGCTTTCATTTTCAAAAACTTATTTTTTGTTCTGGATAACCTTGGAGGAGCCTGCAGGTTTTGTAACACATAGATTATATTAGCATACCCAGGTGAATCTAAAAAGGCCTGGCTAATTTGTGGAGTCGCCATCTCATGTTCGTCATCCAGTTCATTTATATCCGGGGCTTGACAATTTGTTTATGCCATGAGTTTGGCCAATCCCTGTCCTTTTATCAGTTTTGTAGGTTTTATTTCAATATCATATTCTAATATGGTAGTAATCCATTTGCCCCTTTTGCCTTCAATTCCATCACGAGTCAAGATGTCCTTGACCACAACTTTTGGTACATAGACTATCACATGAGAATATAATATATAAACTCTAAAGTCCTTAATTGCTTTAACAAGTGCAAATGCCTGTTTTTCCATGATCTTGTATTTCAGTGATGCATCTCTTAGTGCTTTACTAAAAAAGGCTATAGGTTTTTCACATCCTTGGTTTTTTATAGTAAAATAGTTGCTATTGTGTGCTCTGAAGCAAAAGAAAAAATTATGAAATCTCTATCAAATTGGGGACTTGTAAGGACCAGTGTTCTGGTTAAAGCCATTTTAATTTCTTCAAATGTTTGTTTGACTTCAACTCTCCATTTTATACTTGAATCCTTTCTAAAGATGTCAATAAGTAACTTAATTAGTTCTACTAAATTAGATATGAATCTTCTTAAAAAATTTATCTTTCCTAAGAAAGCTTGAAGTTCTTTGATACTTCTGGGATGAGGTATTTGTAAAATTGCATCTATTCTAGCAGGGTCAAATTAGATGCCATCTTTTGAAATGATGTGACCTAAGAGCTTACCTTTTTCAAGGCCAAATAAGGACTTCTTAGGATTTAAAGAGATACCATATTTTCTACATTTGAGAAAGTCTTGTCTGAGATGATCCAAATGCTACTGATCTGATTTAGAAAAAATAGTTAGGTCATCCAGATATATGACAAGAAAATCATAAATTTCTTTAGCAAGTGCAATATCCATTGCTCTCTGGAAAGTAGCTCCTGCATTTTTAAGTCCAAATGGCATTTTGATATACATAAATGTCCCCCATGGTGTGGTAAAGGAAGTTTTTTCTCGATCATCTGGGTGAACTAGAATCTGGTTATACCCTAAAAACCCATCTAACAAAGAAATTCTTGAAGAACCTACTACCCTTTGCAAAATATGGTCCATATTGGGTAAAGGGTAATTATCCTTTAGGGAAACCTTGTTCACATTTCTCAGATCTACACATAATCTGATTTCACCAGTTTTCTTCCGAGTAGGTACTAAATTTGATACCCACTCTAAAAATCTTATAGGTGGATTATCCCTGCCTCATACATGCGTTTAATTTCTTTTTCAATCAGTGGTAGTAGCACAGGATTGATTCTTCTGAGTTTTTGTTTGAATGGTTTCTGGTCTTCTTTCAAAGGTATTGTATGCTGAATTATTGAGGTATCATATGATTTCAAATCCTCATAACTCCAAGTGAAAACATCTTGGAATTTTCTCATGAGTTCAACATATTTTAACTTTTGGTCAGGAGGCAAAGATTTTGATAGTTTTATCATTTTTGGATTTTCTTCTGTCCCTAAGTTATATTCTTCAATGTTCGCCTTCAATGATTCCATTTTTGGTTTTTTAGGAATGTCATTGGAATCAAAGAGGTCCTCTAGAGGGGTTAATCCCTTAGGCATACGATTATCTTTTAAATCGATTACCTCTGTTTCTTCTTCATTTATCTCATCAAGGTCCATTTGTTTGAGATCTTGCACTTCTTTTTCAGTAAATTTAGTGGGATGTAGCATTTGAATTGCATTTTGTTCTGAAATATCTGTTTCTACATCATCTATTTGGTTAAAGTTTGTCATTGTATCAACATATATATGACTGTGAGAAATTTCTTTGTCTAAAGTTAGTTATTTATCTGTTCATCACTTTCGAAAACTTGCCAGTTTTTTAGATTTTCAGGGATAGCTGGACTATGCCTAATTTCAGCAGTAAACTGATGATTAGGTTCGAAAGGTAATTTACGGGTGCTGGCAAACATGGCCAGGCTGTGATTATGTAAGTTATCTTTCCTAGGTACTACAACAAGCTTAGTTTCCAAAAAAGTATTAAGAATCTCTATCACTGTTCCTCTGTAGTACCCTAACTGAGGATCTCTAGTCAAATACTTCCGTTTGATCTGTTTTATGATTAACTCTGAATCCCCTATTATAGATACCCTAATTGCTCCTAATATTTTTACAAGTTTAAGTCCAAGCCAAAGAGCTTCATACTCTACCATATTATTGGTGCATTTAAAGTTTAACCTGTAGGCATGGCCTTCAACATGGTCATTTTCTAAGTTATGCACCCAAATTCCTGCCCCTGCCCCTAATTTGTTGATTGAACCATCAAATTCTAGGTGCCAAAGTATTTCATGTACATAATCAGTGTCAGGGGTGGTTGGAATTTGTTTAGCAGGGGGATTTAGTTTTTTGTTTCCATCTGACTCTTCTTTGCTGTCTGAATCATCATTGGTATCTGAAATTTCCTGAATTTGAAGAGTTGATTTTCCATTTTCAATTTCTTTTGGTTCTGCTGCTAAAACTTATTCATTGTTGGTAGGATTGATTTCAGCATTATACAAAATAAATGAATCCATATTAGAGTGTACTGAGTAGATAGGGAAGTTTTGTGGTCTTTCCTGACTACTTACTACATATTTCATTAATGTCTCTCTGTATAGCTTCTTAGGTTGACCAAAAATAGAGATAGTGGCATAAGACATGTCCAATTGAAGCGATCCTTGAAGCTTAGCACCCGGGACCTAGATAATTACATTCCATATTTTGTAGGTATATCTGCTACTACTATATCCATTAGGATTGTTTTGGCAAGTTATTGAACTAAAGAAGCACACAAGTCTTTTATTAATCCTAAACATCTCACTTGATTTGAATCAAAAGAAAAGAGATCTTTATATGGTCTAGTGATATCAAGGAGATTTTTTTTCTATGGATAACAGAAAGCTCCAAAACAGGATGGTTGTCCATTCCAAGGAGATTATCTTTCTATGGTTTCCACTCTTTCTCCCAGTCTTTCCATCCCTTTAATTATAGCATCCAGTTTCTTTTCAACAGGTGAAGCTTCTTCTTTCAATGGTATCCTTCTTTCACTTCTAACCTTGGCACGTTTGGACATCAAGTTAGCTTTCACACTGACATCTATACTTTGCATTTCTTTTAAAGTTCTAGGAGCTCTTTCCTTTAGCTGAAAGGCCATATCATAATCAAATCTATCAAGGAACTTGATTAGTGCCAAATCAGGTGGGGTTCTGAGGTTTTGAGGAATGGCGTTGTAAACAGCATTGAACCTAGTGCAATAATCTTGCATAGTTTCCTGAGTCCCTCTTTTGAGGTTTTCATATTCGGATAAGATCTGTAAAGGATATTTCTTCTTTTCCCAACAATTCAGGAATTGTGTATAAGGGATTTCTAGGTTATTTATGTTGTTTTCTCTTAGAGCCCTAAACCAGGTTCGGAATTCACCAGTTAGACTCTGAACAAATATCCTCATTCTAACATCATCAACATCAATCTCATATATTTCAAAATAGTCAGTCATTTTTTTGGTATGTTGCTAAGCTGTATAAGTACCAAAACCATCAAAATGAGTGATTTTACTTTGGTAGTCTTGAGGCATGGCACCTAGATTGGCTAGCAAAACCAGGGGGTATACCTGTTTTCCATGGCTGCAGGTATGGATGTAACAACCAATGGGGTAGGGGTAACAATGGGAATGTGAGTTGTGGATGGAGAGGTAGAAGGAGGTGTTTGTGGTGGAGTGGTTTGGGGTTGAAATGTGTGAGGGATTGATGAGGAACTTGCAGAAGCAGCAATGATAGTAGAGGGATCAGGTGTTCTTTCAGAAGTAAGCTCAGATTGTATTGAATTTTGTAAATGTTTGTCAATTGAAACACTGGCAGCTTCAAATTGTAATTGTTCAATAAATGCTGAGTCTGGAACTAAGCGGGATAATTCAGTGTCAGAGAATGTTACAAACAAAGAGGTTACAAATTGCTCATCAAAAGGTTCGTCCTTAAGATAAATCCAAATAACAGGGCAGGATCTTGATCTATAGATGGGCCGAGAACTAGTAGTACTTTCTTGACTTTCCTGTCTCCTAAGAATTCTGGGAATCAGGTTGGCGTTCTCAAACACAGGTGGTGGATTTGGATCAGGATTTGACCTAGTGTAATGAGTTCTTTTTCAAGCCAGATTTCTTGGTTTTGATTTTCTAAATTAATATCAATAACAACTTCTATGCTTTCCTTAAGATATTTCAGATTTGAATTCAGAACATTCCTAAATATTTGTTTAAGTGAGGAACTGGTTTATGTTCAGTTCATAAACTAGACCGGAGATAGACTGAAGCAACATTCATCTACTTATGATCTTGCAAGGCAAGAGCAGTCCGAAGACTACTTGACTAACTTCAGGCTCCGTCTGTAGTTTATAAAGTAGACAACAATAACAACAAATTTTCGTCCCTAGCGAAGTCGCCACTATGTTATCACTTAGATTTTCTTAGAAGTTGTAAGAAGAGGAAAGGGGTATGAGGTAACCACAAACCAACTTTTAGGTACAAAATCTAGCCAATCTATACCTAGAGAGGGCTCTCCCTTTAAGGTTTAGCTTTGTTTTGATAGATATTAGGCTAGTTATGAAAGCTTGGGATTCTGATTGTGTTTGGTAGTGAAATTCAATAGCAGAGGGGTAGAACTGAATAGTTTAGGCTATTGGGCTAATGGAATCAAGAGAAATGACTCAAATGGATTTGGTTTCTCAGTAAAAGATGGCTTCATAGGGCAAGATAGCTAAAACAGGGATCAAATGACAACTTGATAGGATGCAATGGACTTAAAAGAGATGAAAGGCAATTAAGAATCCTTCAACACAATTTAAGAGAAGAGAACTTGAATGATCACCAGTAAAGAGCAACTAAGAATTCTTTAATAAATGATCAAAATGAATAAACTAGCAAACATGAGCAATTAAGAATTCATTGTTTATGCTAGTTCAGAAGAAAACATCAAGAATATAAATGATTGAAAACAGATTGCACTGAAGCACTTTCTGAATTAAGTTTTTTCGTTTAAGTATTCAGATATGAAACATAATTGAAATATTTAAACAAGAGAATAATAACACATGAGTTATAAATACTTATTTGTCCGATGTATTGCACATGAATCCTGTGAAAAGTCCTTTGCGTTAATTCTTCATCCAACCAACCGTGTAAGATTTGTCCAACAACACTTTATTCCAAAATAATCAGTTTTACAGCAATGTCTAAGAATCCACCCTCAATACTCCGAATGGGGGTGTATTTATACAAAAAACTTTACAATGAAATATCTCATAACAAAGTGACATATAATCTGAGATGACTAATCACAATTGAATGGTTTGTTGTCCCTATTATTGAGAGTATGTTGGAGTTAGGCCCTATGATTTGGCCCCTTGTTGTCCTTGGTGTAATTCTGTGTTGGATGCTCTGTTTTTATCTTCCTACTGATACACTTTACCTGCATCTGATACTCTTTACCTGTTTGATCTTTGTTCATCCTATTTACCCTCATTGACTATAATAAAAACCAAAATTTACCTTTTACCAAAGATAAATTACAAAATTTCTAACATTTCTTCCCACCATTTTGGCTGTGGTATTCTGGTTTTCTGAAGCTTTCGGAGGGTTTCATCTATTTCAGTGTACCTAAAGAATGTAGGCTGAATTGGGAATAAGTGCTTTAGTTCATGCTCGACATAGAATAGGTTCTCTAGGCTGTCATAGAGAACTCTGCCTATAGGGAGTGCTTTTATTCCTGATGCACTTGTTCATGAACTTGCTTGATTGCCTGCATATTGATTCAATTTATCCACATAGTCTTTATGCCTCATTAATTTGTCATTAATCATTAAAGGATTAGGTAGCCCTTTACTCTGCAAAATGGCCAATTTCTCCATAAAAGCATTAACCTCTGCCTGAATGTCATGGAATCTTCTTGCTAAATTTTGCATCAAAGTTCTTTTGGTTAATACCCTTTTGATTTCTAAAATGGTCTCTGTTTTATCTTTAATTCCAAGTTCTTCAAACTGGTACTTATTCTTAATATTCAAAAAATGTATGAGCCTATTGGCTTCCTTGGGCATTCTTTCTAATTTTGCTCTTGTCCTTTGGATTTCTTCTTGGGCTACCTTTATTAGATCAATTTGCTCAAAAATTATTTGGATGAATGGCCAACATCATTTATTGATTGAGTGATGTTGGCCCAAAGAATTTTCCTAATTTCTGCTAGAGGCTTGTCAAAAGTAAGATCTTTTTCTAATGATTTCACTTTGTTTTCCAATCCCTTAATCTCTCTTGTTTTTTCTACAATAGTTATTTTTGAGTGATCATATCTCTGCTCTAAGTTGGCATACTGTTCTTTTACCTTTTTTAGCTCTGAAACTTGTAGTTTCATGTCCTCCATTGATTTTGTTAGTTCCTCAGTGCTCAAATTGGTAGTGCTGCCCTGTGTTGTTTATGCTGTTACTATTGTTGTACCTATGACCACCTCTATTGTGGCTGCTGGGATGTTTGGTGCTAGTGCTGTCTTAAGTGTAGAAGGGACTGCTGTTGAGACTACTGGTATCACATTGGGAGGCTGAGAGGTTGACTCTCCCTGCTTGTCCTTTAATGATTTTTCTAGTTCTTGCTCAGTTTCATTCAGTTGTTCATTAAGTTTTAAGAGTAAATCCATCAGCTCTTCTTCGGATTTTTTCTTTATGATCTCAATAGTCCGTGGATGCCTTGAAAGAGGCAGCTTTAGTTGCTTCCTCAAGGCAGCAATATCTTCATCTCTCTTTTTGATTAAGGCTTCTGTAGCCTTCACATCTTTGGGATCATGTCCCAATCCAATTATTATTTCTTCTAAACATTTTATTCTGTTATCTTTAGCCTGGGAGGAGGCTTTCTCTAAGTGTAGTTGGGCAGTTGTGTTATTCAAAGAATTTTGCAACCTATGGGACATCATTGCCTTACTAATCAAGGTTGAATAAATCATTTCTCCAGTTTGTTTATACAATTCAATCTTATCCATAGGATGAATATCCTTTGCCATGACTTCCAAATTTCTTCTGAGATAATCTACTGCTGATTGAGGTTGTTGTACTTTAGACTTGAAGTAGATCATTATCATGTTGCCCTTTTTAATGTCATAGGCTGATATTAATCTCTGTTAATTTGTGGGGCCATTTTCAAATATTGATTATAATTTGAAGCCTCAATGGATCATTCCTGGTTTTTATTTCTGTAAATGTTTTCTTGATATCTGAAGCATCTTTACCTGGTGGCCTGAAAGATGATACCTCTGCACTTTGCTGTCTTTCTAGTTCATGTCTCTATGATCTAGTGGATGTTCCTCCCAATGGAAAAGTTCGCTGGGTATCTACTCCTTCTTTCCTCTGACTATCAGTAGTCTCTTAGAAAAATTCCTCCTCTGAAAAAGGATTTAACCTGTGCCTTTTTGTACCAGGCTGCTCTAAGGGTCCACTAGAAAGGGTAGCTACTTCCCTTTCTCTCTTTTTATTCCTTTCCTCATTTAGAGGAGTCTGCAAGATTGGAGGTTCTCTCACATTGCTTTGAGTTGGAGGAGTTGGCATTTGGGCCTGTTCTTTGGAAGTTTTAGGCTGCTTAGATATTATAGACTGTTCTGTGACTTGAATGTTGGTTTCTAATTCTTTGCTTTTGGATGACCCTGTGGCTGGTGTGCTGGTTTCCTGTGAAGGTTGCTGAGAGGTTCCAACAGTGGATGCACCAATTCCTGATCTTTGTACTTGCCCAAAAGAATCCAGTTCAAGTGTTTTCTCAAGATCTCTCATAACATTCTCAATATTGACCTGTTAACTATCATTTTCTATTAGGGTCCCTTCCCTCCATTCATCCATATTTGCAAATTGTTCAATCTCTGGAATTCTATGGTGAATGTATGGTGACAATCTGTTCTTCATTCTTCTATCACATATAAAGTTGTTAGGGTCATATGGTATCCACCCAAAACTCTTTTGTAATTTAAGATGATCTTTTAAAATTATTTCTACTTCTCTCCATGCTTCGCTAATGTTGCAGACAAAAGGGCCTAACTTATTCTTGATTCTAAGCTGAGCTTTCTTCTTGGCATTATAAAAATGAACCAAGTCTAAATTTATTATTTGCCTGAAGTATTCCAATGCAAACAGTCTCATTGGAACATACTTTGGTAGCTTAAAAGGGCAGAGTTCACACCCATAAATCTTGATTTCTATATGATTCCTGTATAGGTACCAATCACCTATTCTATACTGTTTGGAGAGTTGGAGGATCTTTTTTATATCACCACTGATCCTAGGAGGGGAAGCTCCTGCCAATAAGGTGGTTGTTGGATGCACAAATAGATCAATGAACTCATTGTAGGTGTAAGCGGTTTCAAGGGATTTAGGGAAAATGAGACTCCAAAAAATAATAGACCTTGGATTTCCTTAGGTGTCAAGTTTCTTGATAGGGAAAGGGAAGTTCTCTGACTGATAATACAACAAAAGATGATAGATGAAAGTGGTGTATTTGAAGACTCCTTCATTGTCCAATCTCAGGAATTTGTCATGAATTTTACTAGCAATATAGGAGGCATAGTCATATTTAACAGCAGGGTGTTGTCCAGGAGTAAAGATTGATAATAACACTAGGGTTACCTCATCAACGTATTCACTAGTGTTAAATCCCATAACTAAAGATATTATATCCACTATAAGTCTTCCCATATCTGTGAAGAAGGTCTGTCCATAAGGGTGTGGGCCTTTGGGCTGATGTTTTTCTAACATGAAGGTCTGATAGAGGCGAATTAGTTCTGATTGTGATCGTCTAGTGGATTTCTCAAGTAAATATCCAACTAAAAGGGGAGTGAGAGCTTAACCAGGGGAAAATTGCAACATTTCATTAACAGATGCAGCTGTTATGGGGAATAGGATTGTTTGACTCTGGGACATAACAGCTCTGCGGTTAGGGTCATAATTGGCACAACATTGATGAATTATATCAGGGAAAACATGGACTGAGAGGAGAAAATACCTAGGAAGGTTGGATTCCCACAGTCCCAAGATGTATGAGCCATTTAGGTAGTTGTCTCTGGCTTGGCAAAATACCTTAAGGTGATTCTAGTCAGTAGATAGGTCCTTTATTTGGAAGTCTTTATCTGTAAGAGGCAGATATTCTTGGTCCTTATGAGGGGCATTGATTAGTGCGACATTCAAAACAACGGGGGTTTCCATTTTTGGTTCTTGTGGATTCAAAAAGGAATTTGGGTTTTCTGTGAAAAATGAGCAAAACAGCAAGTGTGGGAACTTATATGGTGAAATAAAGACTGAATTTGTTGAGATTGCAACAAGATGATGGAGCTTAGTGAAAAGAGTCGCCTTCACTAAGTGGGCCCGCAGGCTATTTTTGGCGCAAGTCTATTTTTAGACATATGGATCATGTCTATGGATTGCAGGTTGCTGTTTATGGATGATTGATCAAGTTGGAAAAAATAGATGGACTTCTATTTTTAGACCACAGCGGAGTGACACCACAGCGGAGTGACTGCTCAGTCTTAAATATAGAACAGTCAAATATTATTAGCTCATAATAATATTTAGACTATAAACTTTGTCTTATTCTCTTGGAGCACTTCAGGATGAGCTACGGATGTGGTACATGCAGATCCCAGAAGGAAATACGTTGTTACCTATGGGATGACTAATATTTGCATGCAGGACTTCAGTTAGAACTCAAGTGAGTTGAGTTTAGTGGACTGGAGGTGCAGTTGATGGAGTTGTGTTCAGTTTAGCTTTGTTAAACTGGTTGTATTTAGTCTAACTGGCGAATAGACTAGAGATGAGTTGGTTGAATTAGTTATTAATTAATTCACAAGTTATTAACTCATAATACAACTAATGAATACATCAGTTAACTCAGTTGCATGTCAGTGCATGTTCAGTTCAGCAGGGACAGGTGTTAGTGAATCAGATTGCTATCAGTTGTGACTATAGTTGTGCATCAGATCTTGCACAATCAAGGGATTGAGTATGCCAATGAGTTTGCTCACGTATTTGCCCACATTGTAGCTTGTGCTCACGTGATTTTTCCAAGTAAATACGTGGTTGCCTTGGAATTATC